>OFHS01002611.1:6173-17859 GCA_900245855.1 Calvadosia cruxmelitensis | reverse complement strand
CCTATAAACAATAAACACTATAACACTATAAACAATATACACACTATAAACAATTTTATACTATGAACACTATTTACACTATGAAAATTATAAACAATTTTATATTAAAGGGACAGAAAAATAAAAATGAATTTCACCATCTATCTCTCCTCTGTCACAGTACAAACACAGTCGCTCTTCGAGAAACTCTCGTTTGTATCCTCCGGTTTGAATTCTTAAATTGTGAGAACTGGTTCTTAATGGGTAATAGCGTTTCGAGAGATTGCATCACGTATTTTTAGATATTGCTCTTGATTGAAATCGTGTTCAATTGTTCGGTAACAATTTTAATTGGTTACTACGATTTTCTTCTAAAGATCTCATATACTGCAGCTTATATATAGATTTTAGTTTAGTTTAAATTGCGGTTATCAATTTACGTTTATGATTACTGTTTGAAAATCATTTTCCATTTACAATGAAAAAATAATTCCTAGACTTTGAAGTATAACTTTAATATAGGACAAGCAATTTGATTTTTCAGATAAAATTGCTTCTCCGAATGCTTTATAAATCAACGGGTCGGTATCAGCGGGTAATAACCGCAGAAGATACGTCATCATATTACATTTAACATCAATCGTTAATGGTAGAAACGACAGTTCACCTCTGCTGTCCAGATTGCTGGAATTTCGCGAATTTTCAAGATGTTTTTGATAATTTTGTTTTGACTTAGTTCCAAAGGGTTGTTGCTTTTATGTCGTACTGAGTCACCCCAGATGTCACTGGCATATGCTGTAGAAGGATGGGTTTTATCATAGTTGAATAAATTGAGCTATATGTGTCGATAGAATTTAATGAAGAATAATTTTAAAATCGTGTAGCAGAAAACCATGCCTTTTCTGCTTTCTGACAGAGTTCCTTTATATGTGAACTGTTTTCCACAGCTATGGAAAGTAAATCCAAGATATTTATAAGTTGAAGCAGTGTCAAGGATTTCATCCTTTAAGTAAAGATTCGGGCACTTTTGATTTACTGTGATTAATGCTAAGTATCCAATCTTTGTAGTAGGATAAATTCTTATTGAGACAGTTTTCGAGTCCCTCCGGAGTCTCAGAAAATAGGACAATATCATTTGCAAACATAAGCAGTACTGAACATAAGACAATTTAATTTTCCGTCAAGTAAAGAAGTTGGGTCTGTGTGTGAACATGATACATTTTTGGTAAGATTATTTACAAAAATATTGAAACGAATTGGACTGAGAACACAACCTTGACGCACGCGAACGGATATAGGAAAATCACACGTTCGTCGTATCATTGCAAATCAAAGAAGCTGAATTATTTGTGTAAAGGCTTTTTATTAACTTATGAAATAAGCTACCGATGTTTAGGGATAGTAACTTCGATAGCATGCCTTGTTAGCTAAGCTTGTCGGGCTCTATTTGTCTCGTTGTAATAAGTTCTTCGTTTCTCTGCCCGGCTTGAGTCAATTTGCACAGTTATACCTGAAAACATTGTGACACGTCCGATACCAGCCTTATCCTAGTCATAGATACAGTCCGACCTTCTTAGTTAAAGTTAAAGTTTAGTTTTAGTTTAGGACGCTCCAAGGCTTGGGGATTCCTATTCTATCTTCAATCCAATGACCAGTGACGTTTCCAAAGACATGTTTTTGGTCTCCTTTGGTTTTTCATATTTATCAATGACATTACTAATTACATCTAATACCCAAAACCACCTGCGCTCAAGATCCTAAGTGACAGTTATCATTGGATATACTTCGTCGTCTGTAATCAGATGTATACATGATATATAAATTCTTGTTGGAATTATCGATGTTTAGTATGCATTGTCAAGCATTCCAGTGAGCAATACCACGCAGTATCTTTACTGACCGTGTGATCGGGTGTGGAATTGAATCCCAGATAATGTTTCCTGAGATGACGCTGTAGGGTGCTTTAAATCGAGATTGTAGCACGTTCATTTTTCATGTTTATATAAGGTATATTGACTCTAAAGCTGGAATCAAGAGCCTAAAGTTTTCATGCTTTCCACTATTTGCCTATCAAATTGCTACTGATTGATTTTGCCAAATATACATACATATACACATACATACTGCAACACATCCGTAGATCAGTTTCTCAATTGTATTGCTTATCTACCGCGTTGCTACATCTTCTTCTTCTTCTTTCCTCCTCCTCGATATCGAGTACAGAATTTCCACAGATATATATTACACACAACTATTTACAACTATTTGTAATGAGTGATGCTAGAGGCGACATTTGTGAGCTCGTCTGTGTGAGGCCAGCCCACTAGCAGAAGCACACGATCTTGTGGCAAGTGTCGCAAATGTACAGTCCATGTGTGCCGGCTTGCGTGGTTGAAGAAGTCTCACCCCTTCGCTGGTGTGCTCGCATGTGAGAAGCCAGGCCACTGGATGACTTGCAACGACGCTTGCGTTGCTACATACAAACCAACAGACACTCCTGTATTATGAGGGTATCGACACCTATCGCGTTGTTACATGCAAACCGACAGACACTCGCGTATTATGAGGGTGTCAATATCTACCGTGTTGTTCAAGATAATCGTAAGCAAGCAGATACATACTATAAGGCTAATAAGAATCCATTAGACGCACGCTCTTTACTTACTCTGGCTAGGATGCACTGGATGTTTACAAACAATACACATTTTATGGAGCTTAGATGAAAGGCAACTTTGCTCTAAGTTTCAAGTGCAGTATTCCAGCCTGTGTTGCACTCTTCAATTGAGAATTGCCAAGTCACTTAGTCTTCAATCTTGATTTTCATTTCAAAATTAGCGAAGCTGTGCCCATGATCTCTAGCATGGAACCACACCATTCCGATAGCCCACTCTGTACTTCCATACTGCCCGTTGGGGTTTGCATCGTGACAGGCATTGTACCACCAACCACCTTTAAAATCCTGTGCGCATGTCCCTCCAATTGATAAATCGTTTCCTTGGTCAAACGTAGAAAATTGCATTCCCCTACTTTTCTCCATCGAATCACCAGCGTTGCCTACAAACAACATATAATAGAAGGAAAAATGAACAACACCAGTTTCTATTGACAACACTTGCGAAGAACTAGCAAAAGTATAGACACAAAATACGGCACAAACAAAATAGAGCCGAAGGCGAAGACTACCATTTCCCTGATATTAAAATAACCCTTCATTCGACTTAAAACCATGGCTGCACGCACCGACTTATATAGAAAACGCATTATAATGAATTGTTATAAACTAGTTGGATTAAATCAGATGCAAGCAATTCACAGGACCTCTTAAGTCCCAGGCATTTTAGCAAATTGATAGGTGCTTCAATGATTGAAGAAATAGGCACTCTTTGCTATATGAAATTTATTGCAATCAAGCAATGACGGAGAACTAATAAAATACAGTTTACAAAGACTTCCTGTAGGAATTACTAACGCAATGAGATTCACGCCCTAGTTCCTCAGTAGTTGAGAATATTAATATGCCATATCACCCTAAAACGTCTAAAACAGGGCTTTGGTTATATGTGAAGTTGCGTTGAGTGGGTCGATGACGTTTTGACCATGATACCGTTCTTTCAGAGGAAATTATCGACTTGGGTCCTGACACGCACGTTGAACAGCGTGAAGCGAGTTGTGGGATGTACTTTCGAATTTCATAATCAAAAATCTCTCCGTTTTTCTCTTCAGTTTTTCTTTGGCTCTTAGGCTACTTCGCCGGCTGGTTTGCCAAATTTAACGCGAGGGAGAGGGATGTATCAGATCACCACAGTCGGATCAGGGGCGGATCCGGGGGGTAAGAAAGGTGCTCAAGCAACAGTCAGATTCTCCGGCCTATGATGCCGCCATTGTTTTCTTGCGATCGCTATTCAACAACGCCAGCGCCTTTTAGTCCGCTCGACTGGTTCTCCGTATTTGGCGCCGCTCGCTGAAATAGCATATCATGGCATTTAACCTACAGTACTACAGAGCTGTAAACTTGTACCACGTAATTTAGAATTCGTACTCTTTGAGGATGTTGAGCAAACAGCAAACCGGTGTTGTGCATCCCATATATTCTGCGCTAGCATCACCCCTGAATGGGATAGTGAATTTTCAATGTGAATGGTATCATCCGACGGTGAGCTGTATTCATGCTGGCGGTAAGAGATGCTGTCTGTTACAGTCGAAATCACCCTGTTGTAGGGAGTTATATGAAGCTAAATAAAATGTCTGCGTAGTTAAAGGCAAGACCCAGATCGTAGTACGAATTCTAGCAACGGGGCTGGTCTGGGTCGAGTCGTGCTCAGGCTCCTGTCCGACGGAGTTAGCCATGTGAGACTGATGTTAGTGGTCCTGGTCCCGCGTGATCTGACCATCGTGATCTGGCGGCCTTGCCCTATCCAGGTGCTATAGTGAGTCGCTCATTCTATCTGGATATTGCGAGCGAAGACAGCTACACCACTGCTAAACACACGGAAAAAGATCAATGAGCCGTCGGACAATGGAATCGCGCATAAATTTCCCCACCCACCATACCTCAGCATAAAATATGTATATATTAACATCAAATGGTAAGTAAGTAAATAGAGGTAGTTTTCCACTGATTATCAGTGTGACGGTGCCCCTTTGGGTCGGGGTTGTGACAGGGCTCTCATACGAGGAGAATCCAACGCATGTCGCAAACCTCCCATCGGATAGCACCACGGCCACACTCATCTTGGGCTGATGAGTTTAACTGTTCGACAGAAGCAGAAAACAAGAGAACTGCAATGTCGGAGGTTGTTGACTTTCATGTAACTGACATGAGCACAATCACGACACCGAAGCAACGACGCTTCTTGAAACTTGCAGTCGACTTGGCGATGTTGCTTCCCAGGTACTTAAATCCGTTACAGATTGGCAATGCAGCAACGTCGTTTGGATAGTGCAGTAAATCAGACTCAGTGAAAAACATGGATTTGATCTTGAAGAAGACGTAGCCGTTTTGTGCGGACCTCAAAAGATGAATATAATGTGCGTTCTTTCGTTGTTTTTACATTAGTCACATTACACCTTTATCTTAAGTATCAGCTAAGGTGGAATCTTATGAACGAAATGTCATAATTGGAAATAAAAAGCACTTCATCATAATTCCATTATGGACGAATGATTACTACATTCTTCTCTGAGGGATAAAACAAGACACAACTTACAAGTAATTCTACATACCATTGTATGACTCCCAGTTGATACGGTACTTCTCCACTTCGTTAGCAACGGTCACGTGCTTGTATTTGGCATAAAAGCTGTAATTATTGTCCCAGAAATCGAATCGAAGGGTGTGTCGACCCCCTTGGACAAGTTCGTGTATTTTGTCGAGACCCAGCCAGAATTCCCCGTCCATCGTCCCGAAGCCATGTTTGTAGCATTGCCAATTCTTATAGAAGTCAACGCTCCCGTCTTTACGACGTTGAATCAACAGCCAACCTCAAAGAACAACAAAATTTGTGAAGGTAATTATTTTCGTCTTAGCAAATCCTCACTCTTAAAGGTTATTTTTCTTCAATCGATGCTCATACCTCCTCCATCTCTGATGTTGTCATAGGGAACTTGGCTAACATCCAGCTGAGAGAAGACATATTTGTTATCATCATCATCATCATCATCATCATCATCATCATCATCATCATCATCATCATCATCATTTATTCATAATTCCAATAAGTCGACAGAAAACTTTTTTATATGGAAAATGAGATCACAGCAATTTACAAGTATAGGTCTATTAGCATATATAAATTTAAAAAAAAGTTTTTTTTTGCATATAGTCTTTTTTCATTTTTTTTCTTTTTTAAATCTACATTTCCTTGTACTTTCAAGTGAGCCAAGCTTCACATAGGGCTGGAGAGGTCTTCATCTGATCCTGGCTTTGACGCTCAGCCACCCAAGGGTGGTGGTGTTCAACATTTGGGTGACAGGTGTTCTGTAGTCTCAGCCAAGGATCATCCTGAGCCCTCTGTTCTGCACTCGCTGGAGATGGATGGTATGTCCTTTCTTACAGTTTCCCCATACGACGGCGCAGTAGTCAAGGTAAGGCAGCACGAGTGTGTTATATATGGCAATCCTACCCTCAATGGGAATGTACTTCTTACAATATCGCAGAACACCTAGCCCTCTAATTACTGTATTTTCCCTATCATATAATTCATCTGATCATCAAAATTTAAATATCTATCTATTTTTATTCCTAAATATTCTATCAATTTAACATTCATGATTTTGTCATTATTTACATATATATTTAATTCTTCATCTTGCTTTTTATTTACCTTACTTCTACTCCCTATGATCATACATTTAGTTTTTTAGTGTTAAAGCTAAGCTGGTTGGCTGTTAACCATAAATGGATCTGATGCAAATCTTGAACCAATGCTGCTTCTAGTTCCTTCTTGTTTGAGCCACAGACGTATACAATGGTATCGTCAGCATATAAACCGATTTTACACGAACTTATACAGGAAGTTATGTCATTAATATAAATTAAAAATAATAGGGGACCTAAGATCGAGCCTTGTGGGACGCCTGCTTTCATTTTTTCTGTAGTTGATGTGACATTGTTACATTCCACAACTTGTGTACGATCAGTTAGGTAAGACTTAAACCAAAGTAAACATTTTTGAGATGGTCCATAAAAATGTAGTTTATCTAGGATAATTTTGTGATTAACAGTGTCAAAAGCTTTTTTCAGGTCGATGCTCACTACACCAATTAGTCTTTTATTATTAATTTGGTCGAAACAAAATTTAGTAAAAGAACGAACACTGTCTGCAGTTGAGTGGTGTTTCCTGAAACCGGTCTGGAATTTGTTCAGTAAATTATTTGAGATTAGGAAGTCATCAAACTGTTTGTGAACAATCTGCTCTAAAATTTTCGATGAGACAGGCAGAACTGAAATTGGTCGGTAGTTTTCTGCCTCTTCGAATTGACCCGTTTTAAAAAGTGGTTTGACTTTGGCGATTTTAAAAGCATCAGGAAAACAGCCAGAAAGAGAGTAAAGAGAGGTTAAAAATTATGAGCAGTGGCTTTGAAATGCTCGCAGAACACATTTTAATTAACTTTGTCTCTATGTGATCTATACCACATGACATTTTCAAGGGGATGTGATTTATGTCTCTCTCATTTATCGAATTGAAATTAAATTTATCTTTTAAATAATTTATACTATTTTATACTATTGTAATGGGATTTATATTTACAATATTTATTTGTGCTGCTAATTGACTACTTATATTGATAAAATAATGATTGAAATAATTTGATATCTCTAATTTGTTTTCTACAATATAATTATTATATTTAAGGAGTCTATGTTTCTATGTACAATTTTACCAGGTAATAGCTCTTTCGACACTTTCCACATGCCTCGTGTGTTTCCCTTATTTTCCATGATTTTTTATAATAATAATTAGTCTTCAATTTTCTATTATGATGTCAGGCGGTTTCTCTTTTGCTTATAATAATAAATATTTTGTATCTCTATATTTTATATATTCTTTATAATAATTATCTCGTTTACATTTTAACTCTTTTGCGGTTCCGTCGGAAAATAAATTACTTTTCTGTTGCTTAACTCTTATTCTTTTTAGAGGTGCAAGTTCGTTGACAATTGTTAGAATTACAGTTTGGAACGCATAGTAAGAGTCATTTACGTTAGGAAACATTTTAAGGAAATCCCATGAGATAGAGTTTATCACAAAATTTAATGCAGATGGATGTAAGGACTTGCAGTTTCTAGTTTGGCCAAATTTATGTGCAGCACGGCTAGTTTTGATGTTATCTACAATGACAAAATTCATTTGATGGTCAGCAATTTTGGCTAGCGTAAGTAACTCCACTAGTGATGCCAGAATCAATATTACAAATGGCCAAGTCAATGCAGGTAGAAGTGGTTGTTGTCATCCTTGTCGGAGACTGCCCAAATTCTAATCAGTTAGTACTAAAGCGTAGAAAGTTTTTGGTTAGCGAAGAGGTTTCATCTAATACATTGATATTGAATTCACCAACAATAATTGATTGGCTGACTTTAGTGTCTAAGTGGCCAAGAAAATTTCCAAATTCATTCAAGTAACTTATTGCAGATTGCGGGTGCCTGTATATACTGTACATGTAACTAATAATGTATTCTTACTCTTTGAGATTTTTATTTCTATGGTGAATTGGTGATGTTCATTAGGTCAAAATTTGTACATTCCTCATTAAGTTGGTAGGAGACGCCTGTCTTACAGTGTTAATAACATACAACCATACAAACATACAAACTCATGGCTATCGATACAACTAAAATAATATCAGAACATTATGTTGCACTAGGCTTGGGTTCGCATCATAAAACTTGTGCCTTCACTGAAGTTCTAGCGCATCGGCCTGATATGACCATGGGTGAACTCTCCTTGTACCTGATGCTGCATGAGAGTATAAGGGCATACTTCCGCGTGAGATGTCATTGGAGGATTCTATCTTCAAACTTCCTTGAGAGCATTACTAATTTACAATATACGGTATTAAGTACAGCAACGTAATATGTGAGTTATTATGATTAAGACAGAAAGTCCTCAAAATCAGTCATTGCTCGGTCTCTACCACACGGTGATTCAGTGTCAGTTACCATATAATTATGTTCGACTTGTCGTTGTGTGTTTAAGTGTACAATTCATTTGATTGCGCATGTGAAAATGAGCATTCATGCACGTTTTCATCACAAAGAAACGTTGTCTTTCTTGGAACGAAGAATCTCTATAGATGCAGCTAATAAGGCCACTGCTCTGTCGTCAGATTTCAGAATTGGCTGTGATTATTTATTGGTAGCATTTATCAACTATGATAGATTGATTTTGTAATAGAAATTTATAGGAGTTGTAAAGTGAGTCACTTTTGCTCTACTCTTAGACCAGGGCGTGCTGTCGGATTCGTGTGAGTCGATTAAATTATGGACGACATCGTACTTTGTAGCTGTGTAATATAATTCCTTGCCTAGCATATGCTCAACGGCAGTTAATGTACTTTATCCTCATATAGTCATGACCAAGGATTAACAGCAAAATAATTATCTTCTATCATATTATTTTGATAAGTACAGCACCTGAGTTGATAAATACGTCGAGCTGGCGGAATATTTCAACTTGTAGAAGTTGATTCTGTTCTCAAAGAATTGACACTTGAGCTGATTGTCGCTGAGACGAAGGGCATTGGCTGATTTACAGCCTGGATGATGGCTGCACTCCGCAGCACATGCTAGGATGTGTCTCGTCATTTTTTCTCCCATGATCTTCCCAGAGACCATCGTCTTTTCAATGACATTATAATGAGCGCCGGTTGTTTGATTTCCTGAAAACTTACTCTCTTCGCAGCTCCACACTGCAGAAAACAAGGTCACAATGCTTGCAATCAATGCGTAGCCCATGATGAAGTGAGGCAAAGGCAATGAAATATAAATTCAAGTTTCAAGTGCAAAGCAAGATGGATCAGAAGCAGCGCCAAGTCTAGAATAGCGTAATGGAAGTGACAGTTTATATACCGAATT
This sequence comes from Calvadosia cruxmelitensis, assembly GCA_900245855.1. Classification (NCBI taxonomy): domain Eukaryota; kingdom Metazoa; phylum Cnidaria; class Staurozoa; order Stauromedusae; family Kishinouyeidae; genus Calvadosia; species Calvadosia cruxmelitensis. The sequence continues at coordinate 8,306 of OFHS01002611.1, read as the reverse complement.
CAATGAAGAAGACGAAGCAGTCACATTGACGTTTCCGAGAGATAAAGACAAATTATCTATTGTCATGGACTATTGCCATGAACCTATTGCCGCAGGTAAATGTTTTCTCAAAATTCAATATAATTTGTAATGTTAAATGACAGAACCCTATTTAAAATGCATCACATTGGTGAAAGTATTGTATCTAGATCTGATATCACACATTCACCAATGCAGTAGGAAATTTACTAACATTAATTAATAATTTATTTCCTTTCGATCATTTTATTTCATCACTGTGTGACATCTCCATGGCAACTCTGTTGATGTGGGCATCGCGTACCTGGGCATAGGTCTCATTGAGTTCCAATTCGAGCCTCATTTGGTCATGGTGATGAACTGCTGCTTTCAGACTTGCCCTGGATAATTTAATTTCGTCGTCTTCCCAGGCACACCGTCTGACTTCAATTGACTTGTGACGATTTCTGCTGTGGAAGCTTCTGGGAAGAGAATGAACCAAATTATAACCAAAGTTAAATTAATATTCTACTTTAAAATTTGATGATTGTAACGCAGTATCACGGCTACAGGATACGCTTCGTATCTTTGAAAAGTGGGCGTCCACTTGGCAAATGACAGTTGCTGCTAACAAATGTTCTAGTCTTCACCTCGGATATAAGAATCCCCGGTATATTTACAGTATTGCTTCGTTAAATCTTAATCAATGTGATACCCATGTTCGTGATCTTGGTATTTATGTTTCACCCGGTCTGAAATTTTCAGCACATTGTAGAATTATTTCGCGGAAGGCGTATGCAGTTTGTCATTACATTCTAGAAAATCTACGTTGGAATGACGCTGTGCATTTAGTTCGAGCCTACACTACGTACGTTAGGCCATTGTTAGAGTACGCTCCGCAGGTCTTCAATCCGTATTTGAAAAAGGATATTGAGCGGCTGGAGAGAGTGCAGAGATTTTTCACCCGTGCAGTATTCGCTCGCTACGTTCCTACTGTAAAAAAAATTAAATTTAACATTGTGCTGTAATTAGATTCCAGTTACAGGAAATTGCACGTGCTGAATTGAGTGATGATTTTGTCAATGATTTGCTTACCCCTGGTGAAACTAACCCTGATACCCAGTGACAAAATTAGGAGCTTTTGCGCATTTTTCGTTGTGATGCAATGAACAAAACTCAAACAAACGAAATATATCTAATTTATTTCGATATTATTGTACATATTATTGTACATATTTTACTGCGATTTGAATATTTGAGATTTGAAAGATATAAATGAACAAAACTTATGTTAAAACGACAAGCAATTTTCTCAAAATATTTATCCTGCCGACGAAATAATTCATTGTTTTAAATAAATAATATATTAAAACAACAATCTTATCCTTTGAAACCTAAAGGTGTTCAATAGATTTATGTGTAGCTTTAGCAAGTGTTTTTCTTATTACTTTCTTGCCAAGGAAAATTTCTCAACATACTTTAAACAAACGTTTTAATTATATATTAAGAATTTCTTTTCTAAATTAACAGAGGCAATTCTTGAAATAACAATTGCTATTTTCCTGTTAGCAATAGCAACGCTTGCAGCGATAGCAATGTTTGCAGCAACAGACTGACAAGCAATGGAAATACCTGCAACAGCAATCTGATAAGCAATAGGAACGTTTGCAGTTTAGCGTGCGAGAAGAGAACACACGTGCTAGTTTGAGCAGCGACATTTATTTGTTTAAGATGCACAACGAGAACGACGACGAGAACGACTTTGAACCCGGCCGGAGGCATGGGTCGGCTTCGTTCTCGTCTTCTCGTTAAGTCACGTTAGGATGATGCGGACCTTCCTTGGCACGACGACTTTTCAGTGTCTTTCGATCGTGCAGCAACAAAATGGCAGCAGCTTTGAATCAGCGTGCTCTCTGTGCCGTTGCTTCGCTGTATGCAGATGAACTCGTCGAAGAGGAGGAACTTTTGTTAGCGCTGGATCAGGGCTGGATGCTGCATTTTATTTTATGGGTTCCAAAAGATTGCTCGCAACAAAATTCAGTGCCGAAGGCACTGACCACAATGAACTCTGTTCATTGCGAATGCAGCTGGGGGCCTGGGGGCGCTGCAAGCCCCCCAGTGGGGTGGAGGGGCGAA
>OFHS01002610.1:1518-20200 GCA_900245855.1 Calvadosia cruxmelitensis | reverse complement strand
TAACCAGGAGAACACCAGAACATTACATAACTCGAGCCTATCGGCAGGACTTCAACAACCCACGGCCCAGAGGCAGACCTCCCAAGCGTTGGTCAACACAGGTCCGTGAGGACACTGGACTGCCTCTTGCTACGGCAGAGAGAAGGGCCTCGGACAGAGGGAGGTGGAGAAGGGAGCTATCCTGGAGAGCGCAAGGGCCCTTATAGGGCTGAGCATTTAAGCAAGCAAGTAAGCAAGCAGGGAATACAGAAATGAAGAAAAGCTAAAGACGATCTCAGACCACTTGAAAACATAAGAATCATGTCGAAGCAGTCGATAAGAAGCGATAACGAATGAATCACATTCAACTTTACTGCGTTGTATCGAAGATTAGACGAGGCAGAATGACGAGTTGTAACATGTACTGTTTTGGCGACGACACACAGAGAATAGTTGTCATAATACTTTAGCTGGGCAAAGGACTGTAGCTTGTATAGACTTCAAGAACGACTTCGATTGTTAAATAACTTGCTGCCAACACAATTATTCAGATAACAGCAGTTAACTCAATTCAACAAATGTTTAACAATAAAATGTTCATACGATCTCTTTGACAATGATCTTCAGTCTCGACAAGACTGCCTTGATTGCTTTTAACGTCTTTGGAACTCCAAGGTTGACGCAGGAATGTTTACAAATTGGTTCTTAATCAATATAATAATGTTTACTTATGCTAATGTGGCGATTTGCCTCGTTTTCATTCTATCAGTAAATCAAAGTTACTTTTCGTCGCTCCATGTACAGTAAACGAGATTACGATGTAATTGTTACAATTCATACGAGCAGTAGCTAACAATTATAAAAGATATTTTGACATACTGTAGATTTAATCTTCTTTTTTTCTCTTTAAAAAATAATAATCTCGAAATAAATCAGACATAAAAGTTACTTTCGCCCCCCCCAAAAACTTACTTACGACATAGATTACATACGGACACAGATTACATATTCAGATATCTGATGTTCAAGCATGCACTTGTAACCAGGTAAGTGCGTTAGAAAACAGTAAGTGTGGTGAGAACACATTGGTTGATATGAACGAGATGACTTATACCTGTGCGAAAATCACATAGAGGCCCGCAGTTGTGATTTTGATGTTACCATGGTGATATTCGATGTCGTTGCTTTTATGTTTGATATTCCATTGCACGAAAGAATCTCCAGAAAATCCTAATGAGAAATCAACATATAAAAGATGTGGGCTATAGAAAAGCACATACAGCGCCATAACTTCTGCATTGCTTCGTTCTCTTATGTCGGGTAGTATGTACAGTATATAATATATAATAACTTAGAATTAATTATAATAATTAATAGATTAATTATTATTATTTATTAATTATAATAAATAATTAATTAAATTATTATTTATATCATTCATATTCAGGAAGGGGTCGCTCTACAAGTAACGTTACGTCCAGATCACACGATGGCTAGTTTGCTCATCTGGCGATACAAGAATGCGTCAATTTAAGCCCAATTTTCACATCGTAGAAAGCAAACCTTAATTGGCTAAGTCTCATTGCAAATTGCCAAAACTGGTAATCAACTAGCTGCTGCCATACGATTGGCTTGTACTCTTATAACAGTAGAAGTACTTAAGGGAATTTTTACGAGTTCCACCACCCTCATTAAGAGGGCTGGCTCCCTTGTCTAGAACTATTTGTTGGAAGTTTCGAACCACCTCTGCACTGATTATAATTGTGCAGCACAGCGCGATACTTTCAGCCCCTCGTCACCAAGGCAGCAAACATGGTCCAAGCAGCAGGTCCTGCTGGGATTCGAACCTCCACTTGGGAAACAAAAGCCAGCGTTCCCGCCACTCGCCCATCAAACCGCACTGGCTTGTATTATATTGTAGGATATGTATGTTGAGTGTTGATCCAAGAATAGGCGAGTGTAAGGTAACGTTGAACATATATAATTGCGGCAGATACGACGGAGGGTAGCCAGCCCGTCCGAAGGCTCGAGAGTATAGATTGCAAGAGAACGACATTATGCAATACAAGACACTTATAGTGACTGACGGAGGGCGCTGATTGGCGGTCTGAGTGCTGACGTAAATGCTTGATGAGACCGCGAAAATACGATAGTTGTATTATAGTTGGGGCCGCTGATTCTCTGCTGTGATTGGTTCGTAGGGTTCAAATTGAGAATAATTTATTATATCATTAATCATATATTTATTATATTTCTACTTCATCTATACTGTTAGTAATGTCTCCTTCTTTTAGTATTTCCAAACGACAATAATGAACCATCTATTGGAGATATTTCAGTACAATCAACCAAGCAACACATTTCTGGGTAAAAATGTTCTCTACTTACGAATGGTTTCTGTCTGTCCATTTCCTTCCAGATAAATCGAAGTCGACGCCTTGGCAAATAAACAACAAAGGTAACTAATTGTTATCCTAATGTAATCTAATTAACGGCAGGTCGTGGATCTTTTCTTTCTTTGGAAGCTCGTGTTGATAATAATTAATAATAAAAATATTGCTAATAATAAAATTGAAATACTATTTCTACATATGAAGACATGTAAGTTTTAAAAATGATTCGCATTCAAATATACATCAGGAGATGTAATTCAGTTTAATCATCTTCGCAAACTGGATCTAGTTTTGTTCGATGACCATAAAACCACATACTCCTTTCTATAATTGAGTCAATTTCTATAATAGTCATTGTTTTCTAACCCAAAACCACGTGATTGAAAATCTATCCCATCCCAAGATGCATTTGGACTGCGTTTAACTAGCTCATGAATGGAACATTAGGACATACAATTATGACATAGAAACGTAGCAAATGTTCACGAATGAAAGTGCAATGCAACAACAACAACATGACTTGTACAGCTCGACTTGTACGTGGCATATAAAGTTACTTACGGTGTGGTTAATCTTCCTGAGAACAATTTACTCTGTTTACAAGACTGCAACCACACAACATGTGGTTATTCAAATAAACTAAAGCCATCAGCCAGTCCCGTTCATAATTCTACGCTATGTTGTTACCTCTGTTTCATTTTCTGTTTTTAAACGTCGTTTAGATTCTGTAAATTTATCGCGCTTTTGTAGATGTTATTAGGCTGCACGTATAGTGTAAGTAGTTTTACTTTCCTGAGCTTGCCTGTCCATTATACTTACATATTTTTGACAAATAAATCAAATCAAATCGAATCAAATAAAAAACACCTTTCATCTTGTGAGAGAGGATAGATCCCATCAAACAGCATAATTTAATACTGCGTTAATTCTCACCTTTTTTGGCAGCAGCCCTGACAGACCTAAAAGCAACCAGCAGAGGATACAATGGTAAACCTGATTGGAAAACTACTCAAATAGGATACGAAAAAAATATATTTTCTTCTAGTCTTGAAAACATGCTGAATCACGAAAAGTCACAAAATCATATTCTAGCCTTGAACCAATTCCAATTGGAGCATCGTAATTTGGAGTTGGTTATAAGCTACGACTATCTAGCTCTAGTGTTGCTGTCCACGCGGCCGCCTCTTTTCCGCTCCGTTCGTCGGCTTCGTTTTCGCATCGAATGTTTTTTTAACGTTTCATTTTGCTATACTGAACATGTAATTAGACTGTAATTTTGCAGTCAAGCAGCACGCAAGTCGTCGCATCGCTTCTACGCCGGTAATCACAATCCGTAAGTTGTATTCATTATTTACTTCGTTACTTTTGTCCGTTTGTCTATTGTAAGTAGCCTTGATTAATTCGTTCTTGTATCATTCATTTAGTTTCACCGTTTCTTCAAAAAATTTAGCTTGGAAAACGATAGTCTGTTCGTTGTCTTGTTGGATCGGTTGACACGCGTGCGCATGAACATCCTGTGCGATCGTCGAGGGCACATGACATCTAGCATCACAAGTAAGTTTAGAAAGCCAATCATGTAGAAGTATATATATCTTAAACCATTAACTCTCCATTTCAAACCCGCAGCCAAAATGGTGTGACATCAATTTCCACATACAAACGAGGCTACCACAAACATATTTTAATTTCCTCTTTATTTCGTCTCGCATTATTTTACAAAGCATTAGTTTCGCTTCGTAAAGCAAAAGAAGCTCGAAGATGACTGACAAAGAGGATAAGTTGAACCTCTATGTAGGATGCACCAACCTGCCTCTCCTTTAAGCCCTGGTGGTCCATCTGGTCCGAGGTCACCTTTAACCCCGGGAAGACCAGGAAGACCTGTAGGAATGAATTCCAAGCAATATTATACCGCATAATAAGTAGTATAGGAGTTAGCCAAGACACATTTCGTTTACATTTTAAGGTGTTAAATGCTTTACTCTGTCAAATTTAAAATTGATTGTAAAACTATTACAAATACTATGCAATGATTTTAAATCATCATGTATTGTGTTGCATTTATTCTTGTACAATTTTTATACCTTGAATTTTGTATAGCATTGTTATTTAGTTCTGCTCCATGTAAAAAGTTGCATTGTAACTTATGAGTACCAGAAATAAACAAAGTTTCTCACACACTGTGACTTCATTACAACTGTATGACCACCACTGTTTGAAGATCGCATAAGCGTGGAAATTTAGTATAATTATATATAACACCACATATGCAGCGCTGTTCCATACCATGCAAATGTTCAATGAGTATATGTGGCCCTAAATTTAGCTATTTCTCAATCACTTATAACTTCCGGTCCTCTACTCACTCCTGTCAATCCCCTAATAATTAATCTTTATTCAAAGGGATACAAAGATATGCAAACTGCACATGCTCTTCCACTCATATTCGTGACATTCTGAATAACCAAGAAGAGACCGCGATGAGAAGGATAATTGTACTGACTTTGTAACGAAGAACACCGTCAATCTTATCTGAAGCCAGATAGCTCCAGCTCAAGCGATTGGCACCAGTATTGAAAACGCTGTTAACAAATATATAACTTTGGACATAAGAAACTATTTCGCTTTCAAATAATCCTAGGTGCCAGATGGGTTGTAAAGAAACATGATGTTGTATCGCGACTAGCTTGAAAGCTATACGAAAACCCATCCTCGGAGATTATTTGCTATGCCAAATCGACTTGCTATGCCAAATCGAAAGGGAATCTGAAAACTTGAAAAGGCACCTCTGTCGACAGAGCATAAGAAAACCCAAATGGTCAATTTTATATCTCCTTTCCTACATCGGCACGGTGAAGAAAACTGCCCGTAATTCGCATGGTGCATGACCATCAAGGACACCTATGTCGTTGCCCGGCACCATCTGTTTTTCAATTCTATTTCAGCGTAAATCACTTCTAAATGATTTTTGTTATTTTTAAATACTAGGCAAAGAACAGATAATGATCTCTTTAGTCTGTTTTCCCCTGCCATTTGCCAGTGATTTGAGCTGGCAATTAATAATTCGGTTAGGCGCAATACAGTGTACAGTAAAACATTGTATATTCAGTGTACAGTGCAGTATATTGTTTATGATAAAAATATTTTTCAATTCTATCTCAGCGTAAATTATTTCTAAATATTTTAGTTAACTTTTAAATTCCATGCAAAGAACAGATAATGATCTCTATAGCCTGTTTTCCTCTGCCGCTTGCCAGTGATTTGAGCTGGCAATGATTCAGTTAGGCGCGTGTTTCGTGATGCAGTCGAGTTAGTTTTCTTCGCCTGCTTAAAAGATCGATATCAACAAGAGCTTGAATTAGATTATATTTTTCAGATTGCATGAAACCACCTTCATTTGTATTATGGTTAATTCTCACATCAGCTTTAGCTGTCGAAAATGTCTATATCAAGTAAAAAAACATATCTGAAACCATTTTATCCCAAACTGCAGCTTGCTCTTAGTTAATAAAATAGTTACTACTAAGAATCAATAAGAAGGGAGTGAGACTTGATCCGGTTTCAAGAGCAGTGACCAAGTTTCAAGCATTAAATCAAAACTTAGCTTTTCAAAATAGCGTCCAATATTTAATTTTTTTCGAAGCCATGAGGATTTAAGCATGCACTATTTCAATATTTTGTCGTTCTAATTTACTCAGCACTTTAGAATATTTATAGTTAAAGCGCTATACAAATTGCATTTTAAGATTTTGTTATTATTGTTACCACATTCTCAAAGACACCGTTGACATCCCACGACAATGGTAGCAATCTTACCCCTCTCACCCGCGGAACCTCTCCTGCCTCGTTTACCTGTTAAAATACACAATAGCATATAAGTTAAGCACTTTATCAATAATGCATTTCGTTGTATAATAATCAAAATGTACGTACAGATTTCTAAAAAAAAGAAACCATTGTTCTTTCGGCAAACAACGACGGAGAGTGTCAGGTACTACTGTATGATGGTGGATTAGTTCCTTGTGGTTAATAGTATTCTACGTAAACGTCACCGTAATGTGACCAGAATAAAACAGATTTAGTAATGGTTTACGTAATGCTTAATAGTAACTAAAAGTTCTATACGTTATTACGTTATATTTTATTCGTAGAACAGGCTATCCGGTACAGAATCACTCCGATATCTATCCAGTATAGAGTAATCAAGGTCTTAATATCTTCAGTTTTGCGATCGGCGCCGTTTTGAAACATTTATAATTAAAGGCAACGTAGTCTCATCTCATCATATAATCTCATATAATCTCAAGCCACTGGTCCAAAATAGAAGCACGCTATTATAAAAGTACGCTATGGCAAAATCACGCTATTGCAAACGCACGCTATTACAAAAGCACGGTATTATAAAAGCACGCCCTTTCTGGAATTTAGGTGGGCGCAAAAGAGTTAAGCCAAAGATATAATACATTCATTTATAGCCAATAAATTCGGGAATCGTTTTCTTACTTAAGATTTCAACTGTACTGCAATTTATCATACGCTATTTACTCAAATGTGAATATATTGTGCTATTAATTCAATCTTTCCACTGTTACTATCCATAATTAATTAATTATTAATTCCATGTTAGAATTTCTGGATACGTCTACTTCAGGCTTCGTGGCTATTTACAGTTATAGTCACACTAGTCCCAGTTTCTCAGAGCTCCAGTGATCACATGACACGTAACTATGGCAACTAGAAGTCTCCATACATTACCTCTGCGTCCCATATCGCCCTTCTTTCCTCGTTTACCTGATAAAAAAAAACAATCGTCATGAGGGGAAAGGAATCGCAAACTAAAAACCATAATCAGTTTGATAACTTAGTAAACTAATTTTTCCATTAATTTTAGTTTCGAGATTAGTTTTTCCTGAATTAGGTTTAGTTCTAGAGGTGCCAATTCTACCTGATTAACTTGTTTAGCTAAATGTTGTTTTTGGTATTGAAAATAGTGCGCTAGTTTTGAAATCAAAAATGCCGCTAAACTGTCAGGTTTCCGTGAAAGCAATTGAATTGAGAGAAACACCGAATCCAGTATGGTGAACATATATTTGTTACTCTATTCTTATGAAGTAGTGGTAGGTAGCATCGTTGTGTCGACGTTAGCAGGATTATAGATAGCTCGGATGGGTACGGCTATGTGAGTAGAGTCCAATATGGGAGTGACATTCCGTCCCGCAGACATCGCACAGGAATGAAGAGGGAGGAAAATTTGCAGTTTTCTGCCAACCCTTCTGTCACGGACCGAGACCACAGTTTTCTGTCAAATGAGCAATCTTGCCATGAGTCTTTGGGAAGATTTGCGTCTCTTATGTCGCGTTTGATGCGATCAGAGACGCGTAAGTTTGGACGACCGATGGAACGCATGCCGAGTACTTCACCATAGCAAATTTCACGCGGTATGCGTTCGGCGGGCATACGGTGGACATGGCCCAGCCAGCGCAGGCGTTGCTGCCGCAATATCACGTTTATTGACTCCCAGCAGGTTCGCATCAGTATTTCGGATCCGGTAAGCGATCATGCCACGACACGCCCAGTATGCTTCGCAAGCAGCGCATATGAAAAGAATTCAAGCGTCTTTCTTGTTTTGCATAGCGTACCCAGGACTCGCTGCTCTATAGGAATGAACTGATAACACAAGCGCAGTACACACGAATCTTTAACCAGACAGAAGCCGACGGTTTGTGAAAGCACACATACGCAGTTTTCCAAAGGTAGCAGATGCTAGACAGATTCGGCGGATGATCTCCATCTCCAAACTCAACGTATTTGTTACAGTGTGGCCCAGATAACGAAACAAGTCCACCTTTTCCAACGCCACATCGCCAATCACAAGAGTAGGTATGTCAATAGGACCACCGTCGATGGCTTGAAATAGCGTAACAGTCTTTTTCATGCTGATGGTAACACCAAATTCGACACTGGCTTTTGCAAAACAGTCCAGTAATGATTGCAGTGCCTCGCGGGAGTGGGCAACAAGTGCATCATCATCGGCGAACTTGAGCTCACGAATCAGTTTCTGCGAGGCTTTGTGCGTCCGCAGTAGTCCCAGATTGAACAGCTTTCCATCTGGACGGGTTCGTATCATGACGCCATCCTCAACACCACCATGCAAAAGCCCATTGGAAGAGGTAGGCGAAGAAGATACCGAACAGAGTAAGGGCCAGCACGCAGCCTTGCTTGACCCCGCTGAGAAAAGGAATCCTATCCGACGTCGTACCATCATGCATAACATGAGCCCATATATCATCGTGGAATGATTTGATAAGAAGAATCGGTGGGCAGCCAAGCTTCTCCAACAGACACCAGAGACCACTTCTAGATACCAGATCAAACGCCTTTGTCAGATGGATGAAGGCAGCGAACAGAGACAATTGCTGTTCGCGAAATTTTTCCTGCAGCAACTTCAGAGAAAATATCATGTGAAGAACATATCTCACGAAGGTGTCTTAGTAAGAACAATAATCACTTTCAGTGTCGCAACTTGAAGCATTCTCAGTTCACAATCAGCGAGATGTCCTCCCAATTTGTTCCTGTCACAGAAGATTTGTCAAGTTACTTCTCCATGCTTCTAATTTCTGATGCTAGTTCAAGGCTACAAGGACCGAAGAGCAACTACGTAAGCTATAATCAACTTCGATTTTGCTATTCGTCAATGAACTTGTACTTTTCAATTTTAGTTGCAATAATTGAAAACTATATCATTGTAGCTTTTATACAGCGTAAAATTTCAATTTCAAATTCAACTTTCAGTATTTTCAATTTAAATTTCAAATTTCAATCGCACATTTAGCTGCTAGAAATATTAAAATTAACTTCATTTACACGAAATAAAAATAATATACATCATCATTATATTTTTAAATCTGAATCCAATAAGCTAATACAAGCTTTTTTTATGAAGCAGATAAATATAAAATAAATAAATAAAACACTTGTATCAATATATATTTTTTTCTTATAGATGTAATCTCTTTTAGACACAGTGCAGTACTGGGACAATTACATGTTGTGCTTGTTCCGACGCAGCGGCCATTAGCCTTTGTGCTGCGTTTGTCTCTGTTGCGCTGTTGCTCTTCTTCTGACTTCTCAATTCCTGAATTCAAAGCACAACTGAGATATCAGAACGACTAACATTGATTCGAGCAGGATAAGACCCCAAAAGTACCACAAAACTACACAGAACAACAAATTCGTCACTTCAGACAAGCAAGCAAGGAAGCGATACACTTTTGAAACAAACATATTTAGAAAAATTACAAACTTTCCAGTTTGACTTCATCGAAATAATGTCCCAGAAAATGAATGTGTTCCCTGTTCCTATTTTCAAACGTCAACCAAACTAAGCATGAACACTTTATTATTACTAATATTATTTTAAAAACATTGTATATTGGTAAACGTTTTTATATTCAAACATTGTATAATACCATGTTGTATCTATTTGTATCTGCACCATGAAACAAGCTATTGCAGCTTATTTGGTTTTACAGAATAAATGGTGATGATGATGATGTGTGATTACGTTTAGTGAAAGTGCGTTTATCCAACGCCTTCTATTCGTGTATTGTTTGGACATTTCTTTCTTTTTTCCAAATACATGTCCATGTCCATGATGATGAACAGTAGAAATGATTCTTCACACTTTGCATCATATTCTGTGGTTTGCAGTGTAGACAAGAATTATTGCATTAAATTGGAAACAAATTCCTTGTACATGGGAAATTTCTCTCTCGAAATAGAAATCAAGTTTTTGCAGTGTTCATGTTCATTGTAAATCTAACAATTTTCATTCCAACTCTGCTAACCTTAACGCTTTCATCTGATTTGATATTATTGCTTGGTAAACATTCATTCATCAGATTAATCGATAGCGTTCTCATGCAAGAAGATCAGAAAATGAAACGAAAAACAGGAGAATACAAAACTTGCAACGCACGTCCACTGGTTCGCCGAATAATATTATCACTTCCTGTTTCTGTTTAGATTGAATTGCTGAGTAGGTTTTGGTTTCGATAATTTGTTGCCATAGTCACGCTTGGAAATCATGAAAAAAGTGAAAATGAAATTACGTAATTGCCTGCAAGAACGATTGTTGCGTTTAAGCTTGGCCGGATTAGTTAGACCGTGAATTGGAAAGCTCGAGACAGGCCATTCATCCCCTGTTTTCAAGAAGCCGTCAGCTTTATCATTTCAACTGTCTCTTCTTACACCGGGGAGTCTATTCTTTGTAGTTGTGGTTCGAACGCCTCAATGACACAAGCCACTGCTGTAATGGGGTTGGTCGCTTAGGTTTCTCTACATTCGTCCCCTCTTTTGTTAGCACCGCGTTGTTACAGTAACCGAAAGCAACTGGTGTGAGAAACCACAGGAGATCTCCATATGCCCTAGCCCACGTAAAAGCTACATAATCGTCGAAACAATTGGCTAGGCTTGTGTATTGCACCAACCGAAGAAGACCCCTGGTTGAATTTGTTTTCCAAATATAAAGTTCAATTCTTTGTCTGAATTCTAACAACATCAACAAAGTTACTGTCAACATGTCACTTGTTGTTTGAACAGTTCTTAAATACGAACCCAACGTTCTACCTGCGCGCATCATACTGGTATGATCTCACACAAGCCTTGATACAAAATTCTACCTCGATGCTACGAAACAGGGCTCAAATCTACTAATCTAACCCCGAAGATACAAATGCTTGCGTCTGTCGCAAAATCCAACGTCCAAACTCAGCTTATAATTAGTTACGTATTTCAACGGTTGCGATGAGCTTCAACAAACAACTACATCGAATCGGATAAATTTCCCACGCGTTTATCATTGAAAGTTAATTAACTCCTTACCGCGTGGCAACCGAAGGATCTGCCCATTGCGCTCTTGAAGCCCAGCTTGGTCCGCAAATAAAAGCTTCCTGTGTACTCCTTCCTGGAATAACCACGAAGAAAAACTGGCCTATTACATACACGCAGTCAGACACCACAGAATGATATCGTAGAAATGAGGGAATTAACAACTATTTCAGTTTAGATTGGCTGCATAGCTGCATGCACAAATAGAGGACAACAACTTGCAAAGATATGCGGACTGACATTTTGGTTTCACTGCAACGAATCTGACCTGAGCTCGCGTCCCTGCAAATCTCCTTTGCATCTTATCCATAGTTGATCGCCTCTCCAGAGAAACAAATCGCTTCAGCAACGCAGCATTTGCTAACTGCAAAGAGTCCAGCTTTATCTCAATGCTCTTGAACTCAGCCGTCGAGCGACATACGGCGTAGGCGAGCAACAAGGCTAGTGTGCATGCTACAAGCGACGTGATCCCGATAACACAACGCATTCGAGCGATGTCCTTGCAAGTGCAATGTTGGACTGCTACACACTTCATGGCTGCGGCACTCAGTCCAACTTTCACAGGCTCTTCGTGTGACAGTCGACGTCGAAGCGCAACAACAAATCTTCTGCAACCAGAAGATCAAGGCGACGAATCTAAATCATAATAGGCGTTGATAGTTCCAAGAACTTCACAAAGATAACAATGGTATTCACGTTTCGAGTCAAAATGGCCGCGAAGAGCACGCGAAACTCCGTTGTCCCCGCGCTCCCACATGCTAGATCAACTTTATCATTGCAAGCAAATTCAAGATAAGAGAGCTCAAATGCAAAAATAAAGAAACAACGTATTGGTACTCCTGGTACTCAGCACTCCCCATATCGCGGAACTTTTATTCAGCATAATTATGTTCAAAGTATACATTTCGCATCTCAATCAGCAACATAGCAAGCGAGCAAATTATTACATGCATACAGTAACTGCAAGCAGATGACCTCGAAGCAGAGGGATAATATTTGAATGAAGTTTGCATAATGGTGGTTATATGAACATTGACTGTGATGACAGTGTTGCGTGAAACTTGAAGATTTTATCCATTATTGAAGAGTATAACCATGTCAACAATGCCCAGCTAAAACCAGATAGGGCGGGGTCGTAGACGACAGCTTGCAAGTGACAAGCAGCTATAGCAAATCTCTGTAAATTGTAGAAACAACAGTCCAACTTGAAACTTTAGCCGTTGATTGTTGCACTTTGGTTGTTGTCTGAACCCTTCTCGAAAAACATGAAGTCCTGAAATGCACAAAAGACAGACAATTAATCGTGACACACTTCTCCCATTATATATCTACTGTATAAACATGACCAGTTGAACATGTTACCCAAAAGTACACTGTAAGCGGAGCTGTATTCACACCATCAACTAGTGGTCCTCATAATATCAGCAAAAGACAGTACAGTCAAACCTGCATTAGTGGCCACCTGTATAGAGCAGCCACCTGTGTATAAAGGCCACTCTTCATGACACTTTCTATAGAAATCAACCTGGACAGATAGGCCACCAGTCTATTAAGGTCATTTTCCTCAGGTACCAAAGGTGACCATTATAGACAGGCTTCACTGTGCCTTCATAATGAAAATGAAACAACTTGAAGTGACCGTCAAATCGGTCTTCAGCAATGGACCATTTGAAATTCACAAAGATGGTTACTTGAGACAATTAGTCATCTAAAACAGGTTTGATTATTGATTGTAAGAGCATCTTCCAATTCCAGCATTATTTTACTACTGTGTCTCCGTTAAACATTATTTTACTATCTCCGTTAAAAGTGCGATTTAAATACGGGACTTTTTTTGTCCTGCATTACAAAACGAAAACATTAATACAAAGTAACAAAAATGCAAACAGGTGAAACAGCCATCAGACTGCAGAACCTTAACACAAATCAGAACCTTACATACATTTCACAGGATCTGAACAGAATACATTACCTGTACTCACTTAATCAAGCTAAACACAAAATGTAACCAACATGTAACTGCGTTACTGGAGGGCTGAAGATATCTTGAGCTCGGTTTACAAGGTGCAACGCGTTGCCTGCAAACTGGCAGGCAGGAGATCATTAGGTCTTATCGAATGATCATTAAGCTTGCTTCAAAATGCAGTCATGCCATTAAAAGCCCGACTGGAAAACTTGAGAGTAAATTTTACTGATGCTGGAGTGGCCCTCTCGGAGTATTTATTACACTA
Source organism: Calvadosia cruxmelitensis (assembly GCA_900245855.1). Classification (NCBI taxonomy): domain Eukaryota; kingdom Metazoa; phylum Cnidaria; class Staurozoa; order Stauromedusae; family Kishinouyeidae; genus Calvadosia; species Calvadosia cruxmelitensis. The sequence goes on along the minus strand of OFHS01002610.1, from coordinate 6,711 downwards.
GCATCTCGTATTCCCCACGCTTCTTGTATTACTCGAACACGTAATGTAGCAATTGGGGCATTCTGATATTTCTGTTTCATTTCATCAAAGCTTAAATGCCTGACATGCTATGCATCTTCTGTTTGGCTCCGCAGGGCAACAAAAAGGAAAGTTTCTGGACCAGGTCGGGTTTCTTCAAATTCACGATGCAAAGGGTTCTTTATCATTTGCTGAGAAAGACTGCTGCTGTTTGTGCTATACGAGACCACTTGAACTGACAACAAAATATTCAGCTAGGAGAGACAGTCGAGTCGAATGAAAGCTCTCAACACTCAACAATGGGCACTTTTACGTAGTGCCCTTGGTAAGCGATGTCAAAGTTGAAATCTGAAATGCATACCGGTACAATCAAGAACAAGCAAACAATCATGGTGCATCGGTTCTTTACAGGGCATTAGGGCAATTTCCTATTGAGTCGGCAGGAATTTCATCCAGGGAAAAAGGTCTTCAGTACATCCTCAACATTTACATTGTCGATCCACCCCGCATCGTAATTTTCAAATTATAAATACGCTGAACTAGACTTTGTAGGATTACATAATTGTACTTTACTTTTCTCTTTTGGACATCAGGCAGGGATGCATAAGTAAATGTAGTGAGAACTTTAGTTCAGTAAATTTGCACTAAATGACTGAAAGACATCTTTCTGATCTGCAAAACCCAGAAATCACTAACATGCTCCATTGATGGGCTCCCCATAATAAAGAATGCCTTGAAGTCAACACCGCAGAGTATGGTGGACTGACAATTCACAAACTGCTCAGAAATGAACGCTGCCACGCCTCAGGATCCAGGAAAACATGAAGAGTATGTGGAACAAAACTTTCAATTTTACGAGATACAGTGAAACCTGTCTATAACGGTCACCTTTAGGACTTGAGGAAAATGACCTTTAGAGCCACGTGGCCATTCTGTCCAGGTTGATTTCTATAGAGAGTGTCATTTTGGGGTTATGAAGCATGGCCTTAATAGACAGGTGGCTGCTCTATAGAGGTGGCCTCTAATACAGGTTTGACTGCACTATATACCAAGGAAGGTTTTAACAGATCATTTTTGAGCCCAAGTGTAACAGCTGGCAGCCATCATGCGATACAACTCCAGAACGATGATTGAATATCCCACAAAAATAAATTGACACTATCTAGTATCTACTGTATTAATTTTGAAACGTGAAACATCATGAATATAATGAAAAGGGTACTTACAATCAAAAAGCATGCCCCAACCATAACAGCTTTGATCTTGACATCAAGGTCCATGGGAACTGCAACGACAAAAGCAATATAGGTGTCTACTTAAGAACCAGAAAATAGCCTCGCAACCTCATATTTAGTCTAATCCTAGCACACATTCATCATCACCACCTCTATTTCGAAAGGGCTATACTCATTAAAGTCTAGCCACACCATCAATAAAACAGGCACAAGTTTCGATGGACAGCACAATAGACTTGAGCTTGTTGCATCAAGTTCATGTTGGTCAGATTATTCATTCTGCATGCACAGCTCCAGCATTGCGAGTGGACACAAGTAGAATTCTTAGCTGTTGATGATTGATCAAAATTGAACAATCAAAGAAAAGTGTAATGCTGATCGGTTGCTTTCGGGGGCCATTGTTTCGGACGAGCAATGGAAATACTGTTGCTTACCAGTGAACAGGATGCAAGAGTGTGACAGGACAAGTGAGCTAAGTGCAACTTGCGTGTGTTTAGTGATGGTGTGGCTTTGGCTTAGGTCATTAAATTCTCTCCCTTGAGGCCCTACATGCTTAAATTAATATATAGACAATCTGTTAAATCACAATGAACTATCCTAGCTACAAAGAATAAGATAGAGTAAAAAGTAATATATATACTCTTCATAAAAATACGCTCTTCGTTGATATACAGAACACAAACTATAATGATTAGGATAAATGTAGTCCTACATTACGCCATTGATCTTACACATGATGAATTTGTCTTCCTTGCATACTACACAACAGACGATGTTGAGCTAAATTGCACTTTTCAAAATAAAAAGAAAACAACGGGTCCAGCATACATGTGATTCCAAAGTTGTCGGCATCAGTAAATGCTTCTTTGACAAGTCCAGTCCATTGTTTTGCGATCTTCCCTACTTGTGTGCCACCATCTTTACTTAGTACCTAAGTAAGGAGCAAAACAGTGTCATCATAGCATATCATTACGGAGTTAAACAACATAAGAACGAATGTGAAAATACACAGATAAAGGCGCATAGATGTAACCTGAAATTCAACATCTCCGCAAAGGTTGAAAGTACAGATGGGTCCTTCAATCAAAAGCACTGGCTCCCTGTTTGCATCTTGAATTTCAAACTTTGGGACGCATAATGACCATCTGCAACAATAAGAAAAAGAGCCATCTCTGTCACTCATCATTGTTCAGTAAAGAATTGTAATGTCAGTGAACTAAATCTGAATTTGCGTTAGGATTCAATGGTCAATGGAAAATATTTGATGACAGGCCAAATGAAAAACAAGTCGCCTTGGTTCAGCTAACATACCCGGTGACCCCTACAGCCATATACGTGGCCTGTTGCTAAATTTGATCAAACTTCTCAAACTCCCCAAGAGCGAAACAAGCAAACAAGCTTAAAATCATCCAATTTAAATTTTGATTTGGTTAAGTCCGATTCTGACAGAACTGTTCACATACCCTAAGCTTGCTCAACATATCAACACAAAGAAAAAAATAATGAACTTTTACGTTACTACTGAATCCTTACTATATAAATGACTATGTAATTATACAGTCTAAGGAATCAATTTCCTGAACATATTTCTGACAAGTCACTATAAATAATCAAACAACAGAGTGATACAGTATACAAATCAGCAAGATGACCGTTGACACATTAACAAACAAATGGAGATTCTATGGCCTAGGTTATACAGCGTGCTAGTCATGAGCCGTGCCACGCTCATTCTGGCTCGACTCTGGCTCGCTCCAACAGCGAATCAGGTTATACAGCGAGCCAGGGGATATTCGTGAGTTTTACATCGCATTCCTCGTGATGTTAACATGATTTCAGCTATTATTTCAGCGTTCTATGCCTGGATATGTTGAAAGTGCAAGCCAAATGCTTATGTGTGCTCTATTTCGTTAATCTGCTGAACCATTTCTGTGAAAAAGCCTCGGGTTTTCAAATTACTGAGTAAATTATGATGATATGACACACAACTTTCTTCGCTTGATACGATATCACATCATTCATTTCGGACATAGTCTGCTTGGCCAGAGTTTGAAGAAGCACACGGCGGACTGCAGTTGATAGTCATTCAGCTTTCATTCATACGCTTTGGCGCGAACGGCAAGCAACTGTCAGGTGATTCGAGGCAATGGAATGCGATCGACGGTTGAGTGTTGTGCAATCCGACGCTGCACGTCATTTGTAACGCCTACTTGAACATCATTACCAAGCAACTGCTGTGAAATCGAGGCGGTCATATTTTCTTGACCACCTGCAACCCCCGGTTGATACTATAAATAGCAAGTCTGCATAATTATGCACTCACCACGTTTTGGGCTGGCTCGCTCCTAGCACGCCGTCTAATCCAGAGGCGAACCGATAGCGAGCCAGAGACGTGCGGCAAGCTCAAATCTGACGAGCCAGGAACCTTGGCGCGCACCAGCGATGAAGCACTGTGCTTCGCTGAGTTATACAGGCGTGCCAGAAGCGTGCCGGCCAAAAATCCTGGCACGGCTCATGACTAGCACGCTGAATATCCTAGGCCTATGTCATCTCATAATTAACCTACGGAAAAATAGAATATTCAATAGAACTAGGCATATTGTGCTGGATACCTACTTTTGTTCAACGTAGCCAAGAAGTGTTCCTGGTGGACCACAGATTGCAATCTCTTGCAAGCAGCATGGAAAACAGCATCCAGTGCAGCGAAGAGGGCGTGAGAAATGCAAAACTTCTCGCTGTGCATTATCGAATAGTTGGATATCAAACGGTCGCATTGGGCCGCAGCACATCCGCGTGCAGCAGTCGGTATCTGAGAATGAGAATGATTTATGAATAGTTTCATTGTAACTAGCAGAATAAAACTTAACGCTTGAAAAAAAGCAACTGCAGACTGCCAGAAAACATTACAAGAGATTTGCATGGAAATTAAGCAGTTGTAATGAACCTGGTTATTAATTAGTAGCAAACTGGCAATAGACAATTATCAATAATTAACAACAATAGTTATACCAATTAAAATCATAGTAATTATATTAATTATTAAACTGTATTAATAACTAGCAATCATGAATAATCATTATTGTGGAACTTATTTGATAGAAAAAGCTTCCAGCTAGCCTAAGTAGCAGTTTTTCAATGTTCTGCTGCCAAAAATGATCAAACATTAGTAGGCCTACTGTTCCAGAATAAAAAGATTAGCCCAAAACAATATCCAGGACATCATAATCAATTGTAATTCGTGGATATAAATCACGAAACACATTGCACAAAAGGCAGCTCTTAAAAGTATGACAATACAGTCAAACTTGTAATAAAGGCCACCTCTATAGAGCAGCCACCTGTATACAAAGGCCACTCTTCATAACCCCATAATGACACTTTCTATAGGAATCAACCTGGAAAGAAAGGCCACCTGTCTTTAAAGGTCATTTTTCTCGGGTCCCAAAGGTGACCGCTATAGACAGGTTCCACTGTATTCTGGAAGCTAATTGTCTGCTCGCATCTCGCTCTCTCATTAGCTCAATGCTGATAATGCATAAGCTCTAACAATCAATTCTAATACTGCAATCTCTGACAATTGCTTGTAATATTTTCTAGCTAGTTTGACAATCAGCCTGTTTTCAGGATACTGTATTGTAAGCTCTCTTTGCTCCATTTTTAAGAAGCGGCACTTGTTGGATCTGGTGTAAACCACTTGTCTACATGCACTGACAATTGCTTGTGATATTTCCTAACTAATGTGGCAAATAGCCTTTTTTCAATTTGGCTCCATCAACGTTATTCATTCATTCACTTATCATATCTTAGCAAAAAGTCACTTTTAAAATCCCTGTCATCTGTTGACTTATTAAGTATCGCGGAAAAGGTTTTATTTCAATGATACCGCTATTTTAATGTCATTCCTCTGATGTTTGGATTATCGTGGAGTTTTTATGCAACG
>OFHS01002609.1:0-20203 GCA_900245855.1 Calvadosia cruxmelitensis | reverse complement strand
CGCAAAATTGATTGTCGCACTGTCGCTCCATATCTCATATGACTCCTTACCGGAAGGACCAATGACGAAATAGAATGTGAATGATGCTCCAGTTCTTGTGAATATAAGGCGCTCAACACAACGACATTGCAGTCCACGAGAAAAGATAGCAGACCGCAGTGTGATGCAATGTAATCATTGTACTAACCTTGCCGTGGATAGACGGAAGGACAGGCAGCAACTGAGACTGCTTATCAAAACTGAATGACGTTTCCAAGCTTTGGCAAAGAAACTAGAACGAATCAATTTGAAGGAATATCAATTGTATGCTAATATTTGATTTTTTCTAATAATGATAAAATTAAGAAAGATTTCAAGTTGCTAACATATATCTCGAGTAAAATAAACATGTCAATTGCGGATAAACTGAATCAACAATAGCTTCAGGGGTGGCACAATGAAAAATCCCACTCGTCAAGTAATACAGCTCTTGTTTGGCGGCAATCTAATAGTATTCACTGAATTGATGTGAAAGGAGGTAGACCATTATATTTTAATACTTTTGAATCAATTAACAAATTGATCAACAGCAGGCCGACCTGTAAAATGAGCTTGACATTGCGCTCAGCCAATGAGACTTTCCTTTTGATCAAAAGAGAGAGCTCAGTGATGAGGCATTTGGCCAAAACGAGACGTTCTCGTTCCTACAAATGAAACGAAACATGACGAGATATTTCAAGATATTATCCAGTCAATTACCGTAATTGTCCAACGGTATATCTATTCATACGCTTGCTCGGCCCAGATTTGGGAAAAGGCCGAGTACGTCAAACGCTTATCTAGCACCGGACACCAGGGACCTCCAACGTCCTCTATTCTGAGCAATGGCGGAGGCACTGTTCATGCTCAGTCCTAATAACTCTATATCCGCCTGTCCAACGGTAAAAGGATGTTGCTATACTCTCGCATTATCCATGCGGATACAACAAGTAACAAGAATTCAAATAGGTTCAATCGTGTGTTCTCAAACCTTTGTGAATGCCTCACTGCACGAACTACACACAATGTGTAAACTCTCCAGTTTGAAAGCAGCATGGCGTATGACATGTGTCAAGATCTGACCAAAATACGGCAGGAGGGTCTGCAACAAACAACACGGTGAGATGTTAAAGACCAATCTGATCATACAAACAGCTTCATCTACAATAACATCTACATCAAATCCAGCTATTTACTCTCACTCATTCCATGCCACTGCTCCAAGGCATATCTGACACATTAGCCTCCTGCATTTCTTCAATCTTGTCTAAATCTATACATTGTTCAAATGCCTCTTTATCTGCATGTTTGTTCTTCAATGCACTCTCTTCGCATTGGGTACAATGGTCACAACATCAAAAACAGTTTTGTTTTCACCTTAAACACGTTCTTGGCCATACATAGAAGGATGGAAACCAATTCCAGAACACAATCCAGGTAAACCTACAGATGAAAAATACCATGTCATACAAGGAAGAATCAAGACGTATCGAAAAAAGGGCTGAGACTATCCAGAAACAAGGTGCTACTAACCCCTCCAGGTAAGATTGGAACCAGCCGCTTCAAGAACAATTCAAGATTATGCAACTGGTTTTCCCAGAATGTGCGATTCTGCTTCTGCATTGATTGAAGATAGTGAACAAAATGTCGAATGAACTGCAGAACTCTGTCGCTAGGATCAGCTCGAGAAATGAAATCCTACACAAGAAAATAAAATTGTTAGTCTCGAAAAACAATAAAAGCAGACAGAGATACGTTTCGATGAATGGTCTATACATCTGCATTGAATCAATTAATCCACATTCACATCGGTGAAATTCTCACACAAACATGGTGCTTATAATATTCTGAGCTGTGGTTTTTGAACACTCTCTTCCACGTTGGCTGCCGCATGCACGGTTTTGTGCACTTGACTATGATAGCCTATCATGGGTGAGTTGCTCTGGTTCTCTTATAATATGACAACACAGTGAGGGATGTCTATAACGGCCACCTCTGGGACCTGAGAAAAAGGACCTTTATGGACAAGTGGCCTTTCTGTCCGGGTTGATTTCTATAGAAAGTGTAATTTTGGGGTAGTGAAGAGTGGCCTTTATACACAGGTGGCTGCCCTATAGAGGTGGCTGCTAATACAGGCTTGACTGTAATCGTACACTTCTTCATGCTGATGCGATTCCATGTAATGCCGATCAGTTTTACAGCTGTACTGTCGTGATCATATGAACACAGCTTAACCCTCGTCCTGCTATTGACGTGTATACACGTTTTCGAAACAAGTCAAAAGTAGCAACATGTAACCAATCAAATAGTTAGTCCCTGGCAATCAACCAATCAGAAATCCATAAAGCTACTTCAAGTCTTTGTTTAACTAGTTTTTATGAGCAGGACAAGGGTTAATAGCGGTCCGTATCAAGAACAATATATTTTGGAATAATCAGGATCAAATTTGGAAACAGTTATTGTATTCCGGAATGTATTACTCGTACTCAAAAATGAGTCACGTCCAAGTTTAGCTGCATAGAAAGTGAAAATGCAAAGGAGACGGCAAGAAAAGCATCCAATTTTAAGCCAACATGTAATAATTTCAGAGTGCGACTTATATCGCCTGAACCTGGTATAATGGTACATCATAATCATATCAACAGAACATTTAGTTAACATAGAAACCGATCACAGCGGGCCTTATGCACAAACAGAACAAGGTTATATATGGCCAACATTATCCTGCTTTCTTCTGTTCCTGTGTTTATTTGGCACAACGATAGCACTGATGCTATGAGATACAATACTCTCTGTCGGATTCAAATATTCACAGACCGAATGCTGGGCATGTACAATGGAGAGACACACAAAAGCAATCTACCCGTGCAACAGAGAGGCTGTACCAACATTGGCTCTTTGGCAGTACATTAATTGAAAACATCACAATTCTGTAATATAAAGTGAGCAACACTTCCAACGCACCCACATTTTACGCTGGCAGCTGTTGCAAATCTTAATCATCATTTAAAGATCTCAGAGTCATTTCAATTCCTCTAGTTTCGTGAATGAGACCAATGCTAGTTCCATTGTAATAGATCACGCTAGACAGATTACCTGCAGTAGAGCTTGCACTGGAGCAGTTTCATTGAGCTCGGCAAAGTCACACAAAGCATTTGCAAGAGTCGGGAAAAATTGAGCATCTGCAATGAAATATTGGAAGTTTTCACAAAACAGATAATGTTGAACTGAACCATCGCGACTGGGTATTAGGACAGTGGGTATTTCATAGTTGCTAAGTGATATTTCCATGTAGCTTACATGATGTAAGCTTCATTTGAGCACAAAGGCTACAAAATGTATCTGTAATCTGCAATGAAACCTAGTTTGCCCATGCTTTCCTTGTGACCACATTGTGAATGTAGCTATGATCAGTCACAACAGGACCTTCTACAATGAAAGCTGTCTATAATGGTCATAGCATCAGCGCTATCATTGTGCCAAATAAACACCAGAATGATAACGCTGCCCATATTCAACCTTGTCCTGAGGAAAATGACCTTTATAAAAAGGTGGCCTTTTTGTCCAGGTTGATTTCTACAGAACGTGCATTTTGGCATTATAAAGAGTGGCCTTTATACACAGGTGGTTGCTCTATAGAGGTGGCCATTAATACAAGTTTGACTGCATTACGCATTGTGACACTATTAAATATCTGAATTAAGCTAGGCAAAGAAAAGCATTACAATATAATCAATCAAATCGTTACCTTTGATATCCGCCCTGAACATTTCTGCAAAGATGTTGTTTGAATTCAATTGCAGAAGAACGCACCGAAAGAAATTTTGAGCAACAGTCGTTGGAGAACCAATAATCAAGGTGGACCTACAAAAGAGGGTGAGGTCAGTTATATCACAATGCAAGGTCACCATCATCAACGTCATTATCATGGCATCTAAAACATGATATAGTAGAGTTCGATAAGCGGATATTGATTCAATGAATATTCTGCATAAGTGAATAGCTTTCCAAAATTCAAGTAATTGTGCGAGTCAAACTTGAAGAAATTTGTTCAGAGGTTAAAATACAGTGTGAAATTTTCAAGAGTCAAACTTGTGATAGAAAATGCATGCATTGCGGTTATTATTTTGCAACGCTTGGTTATCACCAATTGAAGGAACCTGAGTGTGTCACTTGCTCATCGAGCACCGGACGCTAAGGCAATCCAGCGTTTTCAATCAGCAGAAATGCCATTAGAACAATTCAAAGGCCTATGTTCTGTAGGTCCTCGTCAATTATTTCAAAACACACTTTTTGTAACGATCCCCTTTGTTTGTGTGGCTTGCTTGCGAAGTTGCTAGGCTGCAAAATAACTGCATTGTGATGGCAAGGCAGTGTCACTCGACATGTCATTGTAAAATACTGATCCCGGCAGTAGTGATGTGACTGTATCAGTCATTGCAGTATGAGGCTGTTTTCAATATGATAATGGTCACATCGAGAAGCTTTGGGGACAATGTAGATGGGGCTTAAATGTCTGTTGATTTTAATTGTTATTATAAAATCTGCTTTGAAATGCTGTGCGTTGAATCAATAAATACTCCTCAAAATGGGACAAAAATAGCTCAACTCTATTATTGCACCAGCATCTCTGCTACATGTGCGCGCAACTACTGAGTTCACAAGCGTCCTCCATCTTTATCGATCTCGGGCCAGGGCTGTCGCCAGTTCATAGTTGAGTTGGGTCCAACGAAGTCGGTCGGCTTCTGTGCTCTTTCACATCCACGTAGAGAGTTAAGAGATCATTATATGTCAAGGCCCTGTTTTCAGTAGTAAGGTTCGTAGCAGAGATAGAACAGCGGTGCAACTCACTAAGCAAAGTAATATCATTTAAAGAATAATTGAATGTGAGATTTTTCCTGGTGGTCGGAAATAGATGGGATATTGGGTGAGCAGCATCTCCGAGGTGCACGTTTGGTCGCATTGAATTGGTTGACAATGGGGAAACTCTTCGTTGGACATGAGGCGCCATTTTGATTGTTGCAGTTGGGCTCACTATCTTTTTCGGGAGGGCTTATTGTGAGCGTAGAATTTATATTAGCTGGCACCTAGAATATCTACTTATCTTCGTTCTACTGCATATGATTTATGAAAGGCTGATGTACTTATTGCAGAAAATCTGTATTCTCAACAGCAGACAAATAAACTGTAACTAGCTGGTCCGCGCTGCTATCGCAGCTGCGTCCAGCGCCGTTGCTTCGCATTTGGATGAATGCTAAATTAGTCCAATACAAATCACAGTTCTCAGTTTTAGCCCATAAAGCAGCAGTATCGAATGCTGCGTCGAATGCCGCTTATTGTTTCTCAGCTCAGCTACGGCTCCCAAGAGACTGAAATCGATCCTTTAGAATCATTCGAGCGCAAGAGTTTGCAAAAGCAAGTAAGGCAGATTCAAGGTGCCCATTCCACAGCAATAATTTGGTCTAACTTGCAAGAAACATAGCTCGGCTTCAAGGCCACCTTTTTGAAAAACCGCTCTGTTAGATTCTGCGCCAATTTGCATTATTGAACTTTGACCTAATTTGAGCGTTCGTGCTATGCGGCGTGCTTCGAAAACCGTGCACAACCAAAGCCTTGTTGCTTCCCAGAGCTAGTCAAATCCATACTTGCTAATGAGTGACAGGTGCCGGGTTTTGATCACACAGACAGACAAACATACAGACAGACACTTGTGAAATATATATATAGATGTCAGGCAGTCAGCATTTGGAAAATAATTCAGAACTTCTAAACGGAAATGAAGAAGTGTTAGTTCTTACCCTTTTGATTCCCAAGGGTAGTTACTGTAAGTGGCTTTCCTAGAAAGAAAAACGAAATTATCCAAACGTCATCAGCTAATTTCGTCAAGTGCTAACAATAATGATAATTTTGACAAAATAAACACAACAACAACCTGCCAACAATTAACAGCATGTCAATAACGAACGGAGCTGCCATTCCGGGGTCACGATGGACGAACGTGGATAGGACGATGATGCACAAGTTTAGCACATTGTCACTTAATGACGTCATCCGTAGCAAGCACGTGGGGCACTTTTGAACAAGGCCGGGAAAGACCGTGTCGTCAGGTTGCCCAAATGGTGATGCGAATACGCGACTGATATCAAACTTGGCATTTGCAGATTGGGAAGGACTTGTTGAGTCGCTGTTGAGTAGACTGCTTGCCAATGTCTATCAAAGAAGAAGGCATGAAGTCATTGTCAAAAAGCCAATCACCACAGAGGAAGACAATATACATCGACTTAGTTATTACTTTCCAGTTAAACTCATCACAATAGATAAGTTGTTTTGGCATTGGTGCTTGGTTCGGTGTCAAATTCTGGTAAAGCAAATGTTTCAGGAGGTCGCAGGCAGTAACAATGGCAAGGAGCTGCTACTCTCACCCCACCATCAAGTCCATGTGCGTGACAATGAGATTGGTAGCAAGAATGCACTGCCTCATGACACACCACACCTACTGTTCCACAATGAGACCAGTCTCCATTACAACCCTATCGCAGTTAGCACTATGGTGTGAGTCTAACCTCACTTAAATTACATTTAGGTACATAAAAACCCACTGAAAATTATATCAAGCAAGTGGTTCATTCTGTCTGTCATCAAAAGCTCTGTCCTTTAGCATTGATGAGCATATCGAAGGACGTGATCATTTCCAGAACATATTTAGATCTTTCCTTGCTGTCGTCCTCAGATGAGGTGAATATTTTTAAGTCATCTACATTAGGGTGGTTCAAAAAAGTAGACTTTCGAAATGTTATCGGGATCAAGGCCAAAAAGTTGTGAAACAGGGTAAAAACGTTGCATGCAAAAGGAAATTCAATTCGAAGCACGTTTAGAACTCTCGAATTGAGCTTAAAGTTTTGCCCTTTTGAGCCGTTTTTCTCCACAGTGAGCCTTCTTGCGCGACTTCCGTTTTGACCACAAATCGGGTTGAATTCGTAAAACCGCAATTATGACGCCGTTTCTGGGCATATTTAATTATTATTTTTTGCTAGAAAGAGAAATAAATTGTCTTTCCTATGAATTTAATTATAGTGTGGAAAGCGTATGGAAACATAACAAACCGCGCCTTCAAACTTGCAACTTTGATATATGAGCAAATTTCTGAATGAGTTAAAATTGGCATCGATGGAAAAAGTTGTAAGATATAACAAGGGTTTCACGGGGTCTGCACATCATTTAGCTACATATTGATACCAAAACCAGTTCAGTTCAAAAAGTAGTTTCGGTAGAATTGGATTAAATGCACGGCAGACTAGCAATTTTCAAGCTAAAATCTGGTCTTCTGAAATGATTTTTGTGTGGTCGCCACATTTGCTCTATGGGAGCAAACTTTAGATCGCTGTGTAGCTAAATGACTCAGGTTTCCGGTAAGCATGTTTTTTTCCTTTATTGTCCTCCGACTTCTGTGAGCTAAATTAGTTTAACATAGCCCTACTCCAAAATCGCCCTTCGCGGCATCCAACTAAGGAGTCGCGGTAATCAAATTTCATGTGTGCGATCGCTTATCCAATTTCGTGGAATTGTTCTCGGAAATTGCTTAGAACTACGCAGCCTGCTGTTGTCATCTCGTTACCAGCTTGAAATGAACGCCCTCGATAGTAACTGGCTAGCTGACCGTCTCACAAAGCATGGAGACAACGAAAAAGGCAAATAAGTTGCTGTATGATGATGTTGAACATTTGTACAGCAATCATGGCATGCCCCATTAGGCTCGCGAACCTGAAAGCCATGAACGGCGTTATTTTTAAGAATTTCAATTTAGAACTACGAATAACCTCAGCAGTCTAAGTGGGAACCAATAAATTGATCTTTTCCACAATTTGTGCTCTGCTTGTTGTGTGATGTCGTTCCGGTCGGCTCATTGCCTTGCGGCCGTGACTCAGACATGCTTGGACATCTTTCAATTCTCTTTCTCGTGCGCTTGCGATGTTTCGGAAGGAGGGGAAAAACAGGGTATGAAATGATCTTTAATTAGTTATCTCGCGCTGTTTAAGAAACAATCAGTCAACGTTCAGAGGTCGATATCTCTGCTTTTTGTTCTCTGAATGTTGAATAAGATTACGCATCTGCTTAGCTACACTTTTTGATAAGCACCCAAGAAGACTGCTTCAATGTGGTCCAGAGTGCAAGAGTTGTCTGAAGACGCCTTGTAAAATCTGACTCTTCTCGCTGCTGAGAATGATTGACAAGGCGGTGCTTTCGCATCTGCTCGCCACAGCGCTAGTGCGGTTCAAGTTGCTATGCGGCAAAACACAAAACGATTATTCGAGAGTTCTAAACGTGCTTCGAATTGATGTTCCTTTTGCATGCAACGTTTTTACCCTATCTCACAACATTTTTGCGTTGATCTTGGTAACATTTTGAAAGTCGACTTTCTTTGAACCACCCTAATCTACATAACACTACATTGTCTACATTGCTATAACCAAGTTCTATTAATCCACAGTAGCTCTCATACGATGCTTCCTTCATAATAGCCTTGGCAAACACGCTTAACACTGTGAAGATTGTCGCACCTACAGTCAAACCTGCATTAGCAGCAACCTCTATAGAACAGCCACCTGTGTATAAAGGCCCCTCTTTATATTCTCAAAATGGTACTTTCTATAAAAGTGAACCTGGACAGAAAGGCCACCTGTCTATAAAGGTCATTTTTCTTAGGTCCCATAGGTGACCGTTATAGACAGGTTTCACTGTACCCTTGCCTCGTACCCTTCTGATGACAAAAAACATTACCTCTGCGCTAATCTTCGGCAGTGTTATGGATTATACATGGCAGACATCGTCAAAGGTGAATGCATATTCGATGGTCATTATATAGAACTATGTACTATGCACTGAAACCTTGTGTAATATATATAAATCGATTCAACATTATATATAAAGTGAGAAGGGGCATTTTCACAGGGTTTCTCGATCTTTTCGATTTCACATTGTTTTCACATGATCCTCACATGATTTTCTGATATAGTCTTGATAAGTAACAACATGCAGTACAAGACATTTCTGGCAGCTTTAAAACGCAAGTATAAACTTGAGGCGCTATGTCAGTACTGCATGGATACTTAAATAGAAACTTACAGCAAGCTTGCGTGTTGCAGAAGCAATTTGAGTTCCTTTACTGACGCTCCCTTGGTCACTCATTTCAGCCGATAAATCCAGTCGAGAAGTCGATAGCATTTTTGGGTCCATGTCAAGCTTTCTTGGTAACTTTGCACTCTCTGGGAGGCCAGAACCTTTCCCAAAATGCTTCACTTTACGTTTGGAGAACTTCTTCGACAACTCTTTGATGTAGCCTTGGTCGTGAAACGCTTGACGACAATTGTGGTGACTATGCGATTCAATACTGTTCATGATTATAGCAATCAACTGAAGTGTCTCTAACGCATACCTTTTGAATGGATACTAGGAGAAAACAGCAACAACAATAAATAGGGTTACCAGACATCCTTACGTCCTGAAACCGCTCCACATTTACGTGGTACAGTCAAACCTGTATTAGCGGCCACCTCTATAGAGCAGCCACCTGTGTATAAAGGCCACTCTTCATTACCCTAACATAACACTTTTTATAGACATCAACTGGGCAAAATTCACTAACAGTGTGGTTGGGGTTCAAGTCAACTTACAATGGAGACACTACCATGGCTCGATCAGAGAAACAGTATTACAAGATTATTCTAATAGTTGATCGGGGCTTTAGAACATCACAGGACAGCTGCATCCCGCAAGCAGTAGCAATGAGCCGATGAATCGGAAAACAATCCATTTTACAGATTAACTGCCTCTGTTTACAAGATTGCAGTGGTGGAAGTAGCGAATTACAAGTAGTTAGCTACTTGTAGCAAACTACTTTCCTGTGTAGCGAAGTAGTTTTTGACTACATTTTTCAAAAAGTAGTTGCAGCTGTAGCGAACTACTTTTTAACGAAAGAAGTGTAGTCTTTAGCGAACTACTTTTTGATTTAGGATAATCGCTTTAGCTACTTTTTCCACATACATTAGCATCTGGATTTTGAAAATTCCGAGACGGTAGCACAGTGTTACCTGAAAACGGCTTGATAGTTGACACAATACTGCCCACTAGAACTATAGAATTGGCTTAAAAGTAGCATGATAATGCCAATGATTGAAGTCTTGTTCGCATAACAAGTTGTACATTTTGTGAATAATGATGAAAACCCAAAATTCTTGTTTCTGATTGACTTTTTAAGAAAATGAAAGTAGTCAGTAGCGAAGTAGTTAGCTACTTTTTGGGAGAAGTAGCGAGTAGTTGTAGCTAACTACACTATTTCTCATGTAGTTGTAGTTGTAGCGAACTACATTTTTAGAGGGTAGTTGTAATTGTAGCGAACTACAAAACTAAAGTAGTCAATCCACCACTGCAAGATTGGCAATCGGACAATGATTACATATGATCAATTGTGCCAAATAGTTGCAGTTTGAAACATATGCAGCGGCCGTGATGCCATATCGTAATTTGTCATGTAATTTATGTGCGGAACGATGTTTAGTCTTCAAAAGTATTTGTTTAACCATATGATTTGTATATTGGTTTGTATATTTGTATATTATATTGGTGATTCATCAAGTATCTCACCTTGTACAGAAACAGAAGAACATTTGTCAACCATCCAATTTGTGTTAGATTTGGATAAATCGCAATGGTGTCGGTCAATGTAATTTCGTCTTGCTCTCGTTCCTTTGCGCTGTACAGCAGCAAGTCCAAATGCATGGGAAGAAATTCAACTGCCCATGTAGGATTAAGATCCAGAAGCCGTGACATACCAGAAAGAAAAGTATTAAACACATGATTCTGACGCAGAGAAGCTGGCGAGATGATGAATTCTCCAGTGTACCGTAAGAAAACTCCTAGCTGTTCGGCAAGAAGCTGTAATTCGCCAGTTGTCGTCTTTCCGAAGGGAGTGAGTGCATCGACTCTTGTTTTATCGGCAAGATACTCAAACAAGACACTGATGACAATGTTGACAATCTCCTCGCTGTTTTCATCGTGGTTGCTACCGGCAGACGAAACGGAGGCTGTCTCTTTGACAGATGATAAGATATTACCCAAACTTTCACCAAGCATTGCTAACTCCTCAGCTTTCGAGGTTCCCATAGATGTGCCAGGTTTTCTTCTTCTTTTAATGGAATTAGACGATCCCGGCACTAAAGAAATGCATAAAACACAATGATTAAACTTGTAATTTTGTACACATTCATTCTCTTATAAAGGTAGGTTTATAAAACTATTAAAAATAAATTAGAAAGAGAAGACAGGAAACATTATACACGTTTTGTTCCATTCGCAGGTTTTCCCGATCCTGCACTGCCTGTGTGACTGTGGCTGGCGTGAGGCCAAGCTGCTCGAGGTCTTTACTTGATGAGCATTGCCCACCAGGTGGTCCATCTGGCCTGTCCAACGTGAAACTTCTCAGTCGGGACGTGGTTGAGAACGGCATTAATCTCATCACTATCGATAATGACTTGGTGTTGGTTGCTGAGAAGAATTGCGTTTTCTGGCATAACTGTCACATGTTACATTCCATTACATAGAGCCAGTCAAAGCGATAATTAGTGGGAAAACAAACATACAATTATACATAAAGGCTGTCTTATTAGTCTGAGTCTTTGCTTCAAAACGTTTTCCCATATAAGCATCTTACATTGTTATCCCCTTCAATATCTCATTAAAGGAATCAAACCAGAATATACTCTATTTTGTAGCTATCTCCGGTAGACTCTTACGATACTGCAGTCAAACCTGTATTAGTGGCCACCTCTATAGAACAGTCACATGTGTATAAAAGGCCACTCTTCATAACCCCAAAATGATATTTTCTATAGAAATCAACCTGGACAGAAAGGCCACCTGTCTATAAAGGTCATTTTCCTCAGGTCCCAGAGGTGACCGTTATAGACAGGTTTCACTGTACTAGTATGATTATGATGATGATGCTTGGCTTATACAACTTGAATTCGTTAAGACTTACTTGAACTAATTGAGCTGCTATCTGCATATGACAGATTAGAAGCCCCAAAGTCAATGGAATTGGCATGTTTGTAGAGCGGGGCCGAGGCGGTTCGCTGTCTAGGTAATCCTTGGCCACTATTTTCATTTCTTGGCATCGAACAGCTCTTCGTGCGGTGATTCGCTGCTAAGAAGGAAAAAATTTGACACTCTCAACTACAAGTGTAAACAATTCAAAACTACCAGTGTGAACAGTTCGTGCTGCCAGCAACCACGAAACTAAGAAGAGCCCGGATGGCTTTGTACGGACATGCACTTCGGAGACCAGGCACACCCCTTGCAATGATTTTGGGACACCGACCAACTGATCCGAGAAGACAGAGGAGGCCACGAAAAGCCTACTTTGAGCAAATAGAAGATGGCATGTCGCATTACAAGGGATGTGAGTCTCCCCAAAATTTTATGGTCGTCATGTTTTGATATTTACTTGACGTGTTTTCTGAATACTTTCATTGGAATATCACTGTGATCACACTATTGTAAGTTGGCAAAGCAGAGCAGAGCGCCAAATTTTCTGCTTTGAGTGTTGTGATTACGAAATCTACTTCAATAATTGGCAAGTAAATGGTTAAAGAACGGTAAACAGCTTTGATTTGATCTTGTTGGAATGTTCAACCAGTGCAATAGATCCGCTAGGTTCATAATCTATGAGCTCCCAACAACACATTTACTGCGCTTTCCTGAGAGATCGAATTTTGCAAAATACAGCAGTCGATCAAACTCTCCGTAACTTCTCTCAACTTGGCTACTTTTAACAGTCAAAGTGACTGACTTGTCAAGCCATGACTACAAAAACGTATTCTTTATGCCCTAGTTGATCTCCTGCACAATTGCTTCGCTTTCCACAGCCATATGCTTCTGAACCTTGCTTCTGAACGTGTTCTGAAGCCGGCAAAATTATCGCGTCACTAATTGGTCAAAGCAAAAACAACCACCAATCAATGCTTAGAACAATCCAAAATGGCGATGCGTGTCGACCTTTGTTCAGAATCAGCAAGGAAATAGTCCATTTCGTAAATCAAAGCTAAAACATTGGTTGTTATGAACTTGCGATCAGCATTTGCGTTACACATCAGAGTTTACGATCACCCTACCCCCATAAGTTTTCTCTACGGATTTAGAAGAATTACAAGATTGATCCAGGAAGCTCAGAACTTCGAGAATCTGCAGAATTCCGCGGGTCCGCGGAAGATTCTCATCCCTGTATTAACCTAGTGGCATTTCTAAATTGCGCATAAGAAATTTTATTAAAAGAACTTCCAAAACTTGGAAAGCTTATTAATATAGTGCAACATTATTAATACCATTACAGTTGCCAGTCACAGATTTGTCTTGCGTCTAGTGTGCTATCTCAATAAACCTGATATAATTCAAGAGTTTCACACTTCACAGTAGCATTCAATTAATCATACGGTCGAACCTGTATTAGCGGCCACCTCTGTATAAAGGCCACTCTTCATAACCCCAAAATGACGCTTTCTATAGAAATCAACCTGGACAGAAAGGCAACTTGTCTAGAAAGGTCATTTTCCTCAAATCCCAAAAGGTGACCATTATAAACAGGTTTCATTGCACTCGACTGTAAATGTATCTCACCTGCGTCTCCTGACGGTCCATCATCAGACTTCAGTTCTTCTTTATATGGCACACCCTCCACTGGGTTTTCCGTATCTGGCGTTGTTGCCGTTGTTTCGCTTGTTGCCATGGTTGCAGTACGGAGTTTGGAATGTCCAAAGGTAAACATCTTGATGCTTAATGTCTTCAAGAGACGTAAAAAGAATGTGCCACAGAAGGGTGACTTGTCAGGTATTTGACGGTGGCATATAGACAAGGTCTTCAGCAGTAAGCTTCGGTCGGCAGGTCGGTCATCGAAGCCAATTTCCAGGCACAGAAATATGTACTGAATTACAAAGACGAAAGAAATTAAATCTAAGGAAATGCTTTGTCATTCCGTTTCAGAAAATACTGATTGTGCTACAAGGAACACGTTACAATTGCAACAAGTTAAGGTAAAGCCACACAGGTTTGATATATGGCAACATAATAAATGAATCACTTCGAGAACTGAGTAACTTGAAAGGAACGCCTACAAGAGAACAATCATTTCTTCAAGCTACAATAGTGCATGTATACGGATCTTCGGTATTTCTTGTGCACTTTACAAGAAATGACCGGCAAACAGAGACAGGTTCATTCAGAAAGCGAACCAGCAAACTCCAGTAGCTCTGCCTTAGCTTACCTCAGAGCTGCTAGCTAACCTCATATGGAAATATGCTGATGATTCAATAAGCTGAGAATAGTCAACCACTCGTAAGGACCTCCATAATTGAGGGAGTTTATTCACTGAGAAATTATCAAAAATAGTATATATATTCACAACAACAGAATACAGTGGGCACCACATATATGCAAATCGGATATAAGCTACAGTCAAGCGGCCACCTCCATAGAGCAGCCACCTGTGTAATAAGGCCACTCTTCGTAACGCCAATAAGATAGTTTCTATATAAATCAACCTGGACAGAAAGGCCACCTGTCTAGAAAGGTCATTTTCTTCAGGTCCCGGGGACCATAATAGACATGTTTCACTGTACACTGTACAGTCAAACCTGTATTAGTGGCCGCCTCTATAGAGCAGCCACCTGTGTATAAAGGCCACTCTTCATAACCCCAACATGACACTTTCTATAGAAATCAACCTGGACAGAAAGGTCATCTGTCTATAACGGTCATATTCCTAAGGTCCCAAAGGTGACCATTATAGACAGATCTCACTGTACCATCATAGTTCTGCAGACAGGAATTTCACGACCATTAACGTTTAACGAATCTCATTGTGTCACAAACCTTGAGAGGCCGGTGCTTGATTGCCTGAAGCATTGTTCTTGCTCTGGCGGCGACCGCATCATGGACATCCTCAGTTGCCAATACCAAGTATGAGTAGCAAAATACCAGGGTCAAGCTGTCACGTTTAGCATCCAGCTTTGACAGCGGTACAAATTGACAAATCAGAAAAACTTTCTCCACTGAAATAACAACCATAATTAACACAATAACTAATTAATGTTTGAAGCTTCCTGCTTCTTTTTCCTCTATCATTTCATGTGATTGATTTTAGATCTTTCTTTGTGTGTATAAATGGTATTTACAGTCAACTCCGCCAATAACGGTGCGCTGGGGACCGTCCAAATTTAACCGTTATTGGCGAAATCCGGTATAGACAAAACAATGAAAATGACGTAATCCTTTGTTTATTATAACCTATAGCAGCAGAAATCAGGTAACACATTACAGATAATTATTGTGCAATTGTTAGTTACGATGTCGGAGATATGAATGAGCCACGGACTCAATTTCGCCCTGTAATGCCATCAGCTTCATTCTGCTGCTTTCTGCAACGGAATCATGGCTGTCCATGTGCAAGGAGATGACAGAATACGCGTTCATGACCTTGAAACTGAATCAATATCATGCAAACTGATTTGGAGTAACTCAAAAACCGATAATTGCGAATTAGTTGTCTTCTGGGGCCAGAATGAAAAACCGAAATAGACGAAAAACCGTTATTGGGGACACCGGTATTGGCGAATATATTTATCAAAGGCAGACTGTAACAATCATTGGGACTTCAAAAATTCACCGCTATTGACGAAATTCCGGTAATGGCGGAGCCGTTATTGGCGGAGTTGACTGTATATTCAGTCCTATTGTACTAGTGTAATTCTCTCGGATAATATATACACATGCTGTGCAAATCAATAAAACTGAATCTAAGATACGTCGTTAGCACAGCATTGACAACATTGTCACAGAAATCGATCGAATGACTATTTGTGATTAGCAGAACAATAGAACAGGGCTGATTGCAGATGGTACAAAATAGTGCAAATCAGTTGATATGCATGCATAGCGTAAATTGATTGGTAAAAGCTGCACACTGAAAGCAAAGTGTGACACTGATTGGTCACTTTTCGGGCCATTGTCTGGGATAAACAGTACAAACAATGTGGCTCGCCAACGAACAGGAAGCAAGTATACTTTCACATCTATCAATGTAGTATTGGTCTCATACAAAGTAATGTATGTATGTATGTATGTATGTGGGTATATATTTCTGAAAAACGGCATGACATGCGAATTACAGTCAGAAAATGGGAATAATTAATTACAATCAAATAGTAAATAGCAAGATAGATTTTCATTAGACAAAAGTTTTTTAAAGGTATAAATATTCGATGCTGATCTGGTTTTGAGGGAAAGTGAATTATAAGCATATTTTATTTGAAATGTTCCAACATAGACACATAGGGCTGCATCTGTGGATTTGGTGTAAATTTACCCGTTGTTTTATATCCCCTGTGTAATTTCTTTAAATCTGTATACAGTGTAACCTTGTTGATCAATTTGAGAACAATAAGATCTGTCAGAATCAACTATTTCCACCTGCTTAATATCAAACTCGCTTATTGTCAATAGTTTGAATGGAAAACCATAGTTTTATTAGCCCTTGTCCTGCTATTGACGTGTATACACGTTTTCGAAATAAGTCAAAAGTAGCAACACATAACCAATCAGCAATGGTGAAGCGACTTCAAGTCTTCCTTTAAATAGCTTCATGAGCAGGACAGGGGTTAATGAGCAGTAGGAATTACAAAAATAAAACTACATTAAATACAGTCATTCCATTTATGTGCTATGACCCAAAGTGATGTCTGTCAAAAATGCGGCATTTCACCTGCGGCAGATCTCTGCTTCCAGTCATCGTCATCAAATGCCTCCTTGACCTCCTTCAGTAGAATTCGATAGCCACCTCCAACGCTGACACAGTGAAACAGCAATGGCACAACCGTAGAACCAAGAAATGATTCCGATGTCTTCAGCATTGACCACAGACTGAAATCAGAAATGGTTTTGTGCATCTTATGTCTGTGAGTTCTGTAAAACTGTGTGGCGTGTATGTCTGTGGTGTCATACAAGGTGTCAAGTGTTGTGGCGTCACAGTGTCATTGGCATTTCAAGTTGTATTGTTCTGTTGTCAACGTGTGTCAGCGGTAGTTTTGTATAGTCATGCGTTGTGAATATGTATTGCATGTGCTCTGAGGAGTAAATTCAATGTGCTCAAAGTTCTTGGCGAGGAGGCACTCGCAATATTGTCGTATCTGTCTCCCTTGCACCAGACCATAATCTTACAGGTTTATACAAACAAACAGACAATCACTTTATCAACGGGGCAGATATATTTAAATACAAGACTAGGCATAAACAAAATCTCAAGCAAGAACAATCAATCACTGCCAAAGGCCTTCTGAGCTCAGGCTGCATCTTCACCAAGGACTGGAATTCACTTCCTAAGGAACTGAGAGATATAAAGGATTTTACCATCTACCACTATCTCGTAATGAACTTGAAACTTTCAATTTAGCTGTAATTAGATTGTATTGTAGAGTCTAGTACAGTGAAACCTGTCTATAAGGGTCACCTCTGGGAACTGAGAAAAATGACCTCTATAGAGAGGTGGCCTTTCTGTCCAGGTTGATTTCTAAAGAAAGTGTCTTTTGGGGTTATAAAGAGTGAACTTTATAGACATGTGGCTGCTCTGTAGAGGTGGCCGCTAATATAAGTTTGACTGTAATTCTACATTCTACAGTAAGCTAGATTCTATTTCATAGATTGTTATTATGTTTCATCCATTCATTGTACTTTAGTAGATTTATATTAACTTTATGCTTAATTTATGTAGAGCTAATTTATTCAGACGTAATTTCACATAATCTGATATCATCATAGAAACCATTGTATCCTCTAATTAACCAGATTTAGTTATACGGGAATCATAGCCGGGTGAGAGTTACATGGCGAATGTATAAAAATAATGCCTGATGAAATCCCACCTAGGCACAAAGAAGACGCCTTGCAATCTTTCCAAGACTTCGATATCTTCTTTGGCAACGAATTCCAGGTATTTTCCACGAATGCACAGAACGCGTAGAGCGGACACGATATGTTGAAGAACCATTGCATCTGGTTGACGCGGTATTTCCTGCACAGAAAAAAACAGCAAGTTCATCAAGTACAGTCATTTGAACCTGTATTAGCGGCTACCTCTATAGAGCAGCCACCTGTGTGTAAAGGCCACTCTTCATAACCCCAACATGACACTTTCTATAGAAATCAACCTGGACAGAAAGGCCACCTGTCTATAAAGGTCATTTTCCTGAAGTCCCAAAGGTAACCCTTGTAGACAGGTTTCATTGAACTAGTTTCCAGCGGTGCACTAGAATCGCTACAGCGTGCCAACAATCGAGTGTTACAGCCGTAAATGTTACATCTATGCATCAGACGTAGTACAGAGGCCTGCGTTATAAGCCTCATCCTTCATTTGCTTAAGTGCTGTAATTATTTCCTGGTTTGACTATCCTTTGTTTGATGTCTTTCTGTCTTAATTGTACTAAGCAAGCATATTTCTTTGCAAGGTGTCAATAGAAAGAACATCTTTTGTGATACCGTTGAGCTGGATGGGACAATTAATTACCAACAAACTTTTGCTTAATCAATGCGTTAGGGTAAGCTCTAGCTCCATTCAAATGCCATCGTAAAACACATCATGGCATCTTTATTTCGCACATCTTATATGCAGTGATGAAACCCATTACAGTCAAACCTGTATTAGCGGCCACCTCTATAGAGCAGCCACCTGTGTATCAAGGCCACTCTTCATTACCCCCAAAACGACACCATCTACAGAAATCAACCTGGGCAGAAAGGCCACCTGCCTATAAAGGTCATTTTTCTGAGGTACCAGAGGTGACCGTTATAGACAGGCTTCACTGTAGTGCCATTCTAATGACATTGTAAAACACACTGTGGCATCTTTATTCCACACACCTTTAGTAATTCTTCCATTAACTGAATCTCTGGGAAAGCATTCAAGATCATGGACCATCCGCTAACTTGAGAGACGTTTATAGAACCGCTGCGCTTCTTGGCATCAACAAATCGGGAGATACGCTCCTTCCATGTCATGATGTCCATCAAACTGCTTTTCCGTGATGTTGCTGCACTTGATGTAGGGGAGCATGTTGTACTGTTCCCTTGCCCTGGAGTGCCACTAACAGGTGTGTCATTGCTGTTAGAACTTTGCTTTGAACCTGAAGACCGTCGAGAGCCAGCCGATGGATCAACAATCTTTCCAGTGCTGTCCAGTTCAAATTGCATGTGGAGTTCTGGATGTTCTTCAATGTCAGATAAAGGAACAATAGCGCTGTCTGTAAACAAATGAAGACCAATACTAAGCCCTAGGCCACACTGTAGCAAAAACGAGTCAATGGTCATTTGCGATTTACAGAACAATACACCCTAGCTGATCGCGGCTAGTGTACATTGCAGAGATCAGTCACTAAAACACATCACCATAGATAAGTTGTTTTTGCGGTGCTTGGTTTGGCACCCATGAATTACTTAGATACCACAGAGGGTTTCCACTGACCTGTACATTGCATACCGGTACATGAAAATCTCAGAAATACGCCAAACTTCATTGCTCCAGCATCTGTTCTCATTTAGTTGTAGCGGATGGCGCGTGGTCAGTGTGAACTTGATGTCGTCATTGTGTAGTCACGTCATTGTAAGAATATGTAGCCGCATCATCTTGTAGTTATCTCCCTTGCTATCTTTATCTCGTCATGGAAACAACTCCGTCTGTTCTGTATTCTACGCTGTGTGTCACGACATAGAGCTCTGGCATCAACGACCATATATACTCCTTAGAACTCTGCCATCAATCATTGTCGTGGAACAGCAACGTATCAATAAAAAATAGATAATTACTCGGATTATGGAATGAGAAAGCCTCTTTATTTCTCTTCTATACAGTGTCACTTAAAAGTAAATCACTTTTAAGAAAGGACTTTCTATAAAACGTCAATACAGTGTAACCCGCTTAAGCGCAATAGTAATTTGCCAACGATATCCTTTGCTCTTATTAGGAATTGTGCTTATCAGGAATCGGTTAAGAGAGTTTGTACTGTACGCATTAATTCGGTACATAGCAAATTGTTTGCAGATAAACGGGTTTTTCGCTTATCCGATTTGCGCTTAAACGGGTTATACTGTA
>OFHS01002608.1:3860-15527 GCA_900245855.1 Calvadosia cruxmelitensis | reverse complement strand
TATCAGCGGTTGAGATCGTCTTCCTGCCTGCTTGATCATTGGCAGTTTGCTGAATTGAAATTTGCGGCGCGTAAAAATGGGATCATTCGTTTGGCGACAGAATGACGTCAGAGCTTTGATGTCACGGACATCTGTCAATCATTCGTCACTGCGGTGAGAACCGAAATCCAGGAACTTTCATTCGTCAGACTGCAGATTTATAAATCGTGACTATGTTTATCCGTGGCTACTTATCTCATGCAGACATTCACCTCTGCAGAATTATCTTCCTCGCTGTTCAAATCTCTTTTGATGTCAACATCATATCAACCAACGATGTGACGTCACACCAGATTAGTGTTGCACGATTAGGATGATAGCATGTTAGAGCCCTTCACTATCCTTCCATCTCTATTCAATTAGAAAACAATCATAATTAATTGTTCTCTCCTAAATCTTATCACTTTATGAGAACCTCAAGCACTACAGCCTCCGACATATTGAGAAATTAAACACCATACAGTGTGTATTACATGCAACTGTGTAGAGAAGAAATAACACCGAATCTCCGACAAATCAAAATGTATTTTACATAGGTTTACAGACAGCACATCAGCACATGGCCGTGTGAGTTTAGTGTGCTAATCCAGCTCTAGAATATCCATTTCTTCTGGATTTCATCATCAATTGTGGATTGAATAATGTACAAGACATGACTGTCGAGATGAGCCAAAATACCAAAACAAACTGATATTAGAAACAAGCATCCTGCAGATATGACCACGCAGCATGATGCCACGGCAATTGGGAAGTGTTTCACGGCAAGTCAGCCACAAGGCATTGCTGGTAGAGGGTCGTCAGGTTAGCGCTGGGCCTCAGGATTTTCAACTGAAAAACAACAATTCAATTAGTTATAGATTAAACAACAGTATGGTTCCAATGCACTACTGTAAGCAACAATACAGTAAAACCTGTCTATAATGGTCACCATTGGGACCAGATGAAAATGACCTTTATAGACAGGTGGCGTTTCTGTCCAGGCGAATTCTTCAAAAAGAGTGATTCTGGGGTTACGAATAGTGGCCTGTATAAACAGGTGGTTGCTCTATAGAGGTAGCCGCTAACACAGGTTTGACTATAGTTGTCTGGTAGTCCATATAACTGAAATTTTTAAACAAATTGAATAGAATGCAATTGGAACATTTCAATAGAAGCCTACTTACTGTAGGAGGTCATTTCTATTTCTGCTGGCAATTCACTGACGTTGACTTCGAATCTATCTTGAACATCATTGAGAACTTTGGCGTCATTTTCTTCTGAGACAAATGAAATTGCCAATCCTTTTGTTCCAAAACGTCCTGCCCTGGCCACCTGGCAAATCGAATTACAAATGTTTTAGTATTATTGAGCAAATACAAAATGTTGAAATTATTCAAAATGTCACCCAGGATATTCTTACCCGATGCAAATAAGTATCTGAGTCTTCAGGCATGTCATAATTGACAACAATGTTGACTCGTTCGATATCCATCCCTCGACCAAACAGATTTGTGGCAACTAAAATTCGCTTCTGGAAATCTTTGAATTGCTTGTACCGTGAAAGTCTAAAGTGAGCAAAGAAAAATAAAATTGATAATACATGAACAAATCTGAAATAACAGCTGTGCTGAAGAAGAAAATTGAAATTACCTTTCTTCCTGTGGCATAGCTCTGTGGATGCAGATGGCTGGGAAGTTTTGCTGAACCAGAACAGCAGAGAGGGCGGTGCAACGTGAAACCGACTTCACAAAGACAATGACCTGCAACAAAATCACGCTTTATAGCTAAATCAACGATTAAATTGAAGATCATTTAATTTTGAGTACAGTATGCACCACTGTTCCTTGACACTTGAGATAAGCTGCTACCACTCCCC
The DNA here is from genome assembly GCA_900245855.1 of Calvadosia cruxmelitensis. NCBI lineage: Eukaryota > Metazoa > Cnidaria > Staurozoa > Stauromedusae > Kishinouyeidae > Calvadosia > Calvadosia cruxmelitensis. The sequence continues at coordinate 13,633 of OFHS01002608.1, read as the reverse complement.
CTTTGATAGTAGCACTAGTGTACGCACCTGGTTGAATTCTAGGGCATCCAATAAATCACACAATTTTCTGTTTTTCTCCTTGTCTTGCAGCTTGAGGTAATGCTGTCGCAGGCCATGCAAGGTGAGCTTGGTCTCGTCGTCAACGTACACTTCCATTGGCTGATAAGACAGGACCATCGTACACACATGACATGAAAACAGCCTACATCGTAAACTCAACAACCACACTAAGACGTACTAACAGACATGACAAGGGTTTTCCAACACTACAATAGACCTATTTCACAAGCTACCATTATGGGACAGACCAGGGCATTGTGGGGCATGTTGATTGCCTGACGTAGAGAAGAGACTGGGTTTCTGACTCATAATACTAACGAGAATTATAATTTTTAAGGAAAGTAGCACAGCTTGAAGAAATCTGCATCAGTTTCAAATCCAGTGTTCTCCATATTTTGAAATCAGAGACATCAACCTTCCCTATAATGCACTTGCTTTTTTCCAAAATGATACCTTGTGAAATAGGTCTATTCAGATCAAAAGGCTGCAGTTATGTCAAAATATTGCCAACATTGCTAAAAGCAAACTAGTTGGATAATCTAGATCTAGCAATTTATCTTCTTAAAAATGGGACTGATCATCAGATTAAGAATTACAGCCTTGCCAAAAGATCACTCAGAAAAAGAAAGCAGTGCTCGTATTGTGTCCTTTTCATAATATAAGTCAAGGCAACTTGACTATCATCAGCTTCATCTGAGACTGATCAAACAGCCTAGAGCTCTGCCCAGGGAAATTTGATCCTTGATCTAGTTTACCGGGCCTAAATACAAACCTTTCCTACGAGAGCGAGCGATGACTCACAGCAACATTGTGCGACTTACTGGTCACTCTGGCATCGGGAGATGCAGCAAAGAAAATCATCCGCGTTGACGCCTTTCATAGCTGTACCATCAACTCCAACGAAACTGTGTGCATGGAATGTGTGGATGACATCACCAACCAACATCAGATGTGGATGACAGAAACCAAGTTGACGTGTCCAACGATGACCAATTTTTACGCTTCTTCCAAAAACAGCCGACCGACAACATGACTCCACAATGGCAATGCCCAAATTATATCCAACCGAGATCTTTGCAACATTTAACCCATCACCGTGCATTTTGTAAGTGGACATGGCAGCAACTGACAGACAGACAAGGTGGACGGCAACTTTTGCTGACCAAGCCTCCGAACTGACACAGAACCCTTTTTAACGAAACTATACCCCTTGAACGACCCGGCAACCAACCAATACGGCAACACATGAACTAACCAAAGACCACTAGCCCACAACAAATTGATTTCACAATAAACGGAAGAGAAGGTATTATTTACATCTTGCATGAACTTCTTGCAGACTGGTCTGATTTCTTTGCTCAATGTTGCACTGAACATCATCACTTGCTTCTCGTGTGGCGTCATTCGGAAGATCTCCTGGACGTCTTTCCTCATGTCTAATGGTAAACAAAAAACAGATTCATTTAATTCAGTCAGGCATGTGTACCTAAAACACAGCTCTATAGCATGCACATACAAACACTAATTCTAAGCCACTGAATTCAGACTATCAACTCGAACGAAGCTATGTATTGACAAACACATACCAAGCTGTTCGAGCATTTTGTCGCATTCGTCCAAGATGAAGTGTTTGGCATGCTTCAGATTCAAGCTTTTATCCCTAACCAATGCAAGAATTCTTCCGGGGGTTCCAACCACGATATGAGGACAATTTGTCTTCAATACCTGCTCGTCCTTCTTGATACTGATGCCACCAAAGAAGACGGCAGCTTTAATGGAGGGCATGTACTTGGAGAAACGCTCGTATTCCCTACTTATTTGAAAGGCCAATTCTCGAGTGTGGCAGAGGACAAGGACACTCACTTGGCCATCGACTGGTTCAAGCTGTTGCAATGTCGCTAGTACAAAGACAGCTGTCTTGCCCATACCACTCTTTGCCTGACACACAATATCCATCCCCAAGATGGCTTGAGGGATGCACTCGTGCTGAACTGCAAGCCAACACCAAAAACGTATTAAAAAATCAACGAAACGACATTGTTACAATCTAGGCCTACTGCCCAAAATGACACGGCTATCAAAATAGGAGCTAACGAATTGCATAACAAATAGAATTCAGAAAAGTTCATCTGCACTACATTTTGAGAATAAATAGCATGGGTTAAAGCATCAGCAAAGCAAGACAAGAAATCAACAAGCAGGAACAAATTCTGATTATTGGCGGTCAATAAGAACAATCAAAACATTTTGATTCCAAATATGCGTTCCTACCTTCGGAGGGATGTTCAAAACCACAGTCAATGATTGCCCTCAGAAGCTCCGGCTTCAAAAGGAAATCTCTGAATCCTGAGCTGTGTATACTAACGTAGGTTCCTTTTACATCCTTCTTCGAAGATTCAGCCGCTGCAATTCCGCCATCGTTTTGAGCTTCGTTGTCGCTTGTCTCGTCGTAATCCAACAATTCGTGCTCAGCTTCATCCGCCATATTTAGAAAAAATAAACTGAACTAGTGATAGAAATTATATAATAGATTTTGGGATGGCGATGGGTGACGATGTCACGGATCCTGGAAGATTGAAAATCACTTTTTCAGGTTCCAGAGATCATAAATTTCTTCCCGCTCTCTTCACCTTCGGATTTGTGCACGTTGAAAAGAAAGTTTGCGCCAGTCCCCTGACAAAGAAGGAGAATGGCACTACTGTAGTACCCAGGTTCATATATAGCGGAAGTATGTCGCGCTATTCACTCATGGCTCAAAAGTTGCGGGAGAAAGTCTTTCCAAATTTTATTATTTGCAAATTTGCAAGCTTATAATTTTTATCCGGCATGCGAAATAATTACGCAGAAGTGATTTTAGCCTTGTTTGGATAGTGTACTTATTCAAATGTAACTGATGGTGATACTGGCTTTAACTCTAAAACCATTATGCACATACCTTAAGGTTTGGCGCGAAAATTCAACCACGGTTGCGTGTTCGCCCAACCAAATCTTTATCTGGCATCAAGTCAGTTGAAAGCAAGTATGGTTGTATGATTACAAGTATAAAGCATAGGTAGTTGTCAGGAGTACGATAGAAATAATGTTATTGTTTTTATAGAAGATGCCCAAGGATTTTAGTTTAAATTTCCTCACAAAGGACCACACAGATCACGACGAACGATGGATGATGAAAGGAAAATCGCTGGCGATATTTTGTTTTGGCTGCGCTGTGGAATTACTTGAAGATTCCAAGTTACTCATCATTCGCCGTAGAACTGTTCTTGCAGAGATCGTAAACGCCTTGAAAACTTCGCCAGAGATTTGGAATGCTTTGAGCACATCACAACATATTGTTCATCATCTGGGGAATTTGATTCTCAACGCCCCGAAATCAAATGACGAAATTAGCGGTGAACTTTCTTCAGAAATCCTCTTGGAAATAATTGAAAAAGAACAAAATACGACGTTCATGGAAAAGATTTTCATCCATTACATCAAGCAGGCGTCGATAACAGCGAAGGAGTATTGGTTCTTAGGACGTGCTTTCCACGGCCAGTCTCGATACATTATCGTTTTGATCGAAAAGTATCCAATTTTGATGAATCTAATGGTAGCAGGAATTGATTCATCTTCAACAGAGAACGAAGCTTGTTGGTATTCTTTCGCTCAAATCTACAGAGAAAGACAAATAATTGGGAGCATTCCAGCACAGACATCCAGAAAGATACTTGAAAGTTTAGTCTTGGCCATAAAAGATACGAGCAATAATGAAGCACTTTGGACCTTGCTCGCCATGTTGAAATATTTCACAGAGCATTCCGATTTACTCCAACTGTTGAAAGATTACGAAAGATACAGCAACCGTGAAACAGGAACGTCATTATGCGAGTTATTCAAGAAGATTTTATTGTCAACGGTGAATGACATTCAACTCATAAGCGTAGGATGTCTATTGAGACTGGTAAAATCAGATTTAGACGGCGATGCATCGGTTATCAAAGGATTCAGTGAAAGAGGAATATGTGAATACCTGCTGGAGTTGATTGCATCCAGTGACGCAATGCTACTAGTGACAGTTTTGAAATCTTTATTCATTTTCTGTTCTCACAACAGTTTTCCATTGAGAGGTTTCGCCTTGTACAGCATCGAACCAATTTTAACCAAATTGACATCACTCATAGAGAGCAAGAGATGTTCTGTTGAAATCACGCGTCATGGCTTGTCCTTGTTGAATGTATTAATTGCACCAGAGTCAGATAATGAGAGCCCCTTGAGAGGGAAGCCAGAATTGTCTGAGAGTATTTGTCGTTTGCTTTGCCACACTGCAAACACGAGAGGAAGTGAAGTGCAAATGGAGTGTATACTTCTAAGCGTCAACGTCATTAAAGGAAACGCTGTCAGCACCACAATGCATTGCGTACTCACAGTCTTGTCAAAGATTGGAGAAATGTGGCTAGAAGAATTGAAAGCACAGAAAGGTATAATAAGTCAAACCATATATGTAGAAACCTACGATGATCAGCAGAATTATTAGCCCTCGCTTCATTGGAATTTCCTTCAATCAAACTCATGGTGTCTAATACATTCTATTTAAATCTAAGTGGCTCCAATTTCGTTGCAGGGCCGAAGAAGAAAGACGATGAGATTGGTTTATCATTGTGTGGTTTATTGTTAGCAGCGTCGTCTGCTTGGAAGACGGGCATCGTGATCAAAGGGCAAGATGTAGAAGCAAACCAATTCACAAAAGACCTGCTCAGATTGTTCGATGTGGTCTTCCTGCCATTAGCCTTGCTGAGTGTATCCAGCAAGAAGGACCAAATACTCGCTACTTGCCTATCCGCAGTCGCAAATGTTCTGAGCTGCAGAGCAGAGAGCTGTAATCGCCAACTATCAGTCAAACTGGCCGAATGCTCAATACTTCCATTGGCTGCTGATCTTCGAACCAACATACAACGTGGAGGTTGTGAGAAATCTGAAGTGACCGTTGATTCAATTGGCAGTTTTATCGTTTCACTTTGTTGCTGGTTGGATGTTCCCGCGCGATGGTCTGAGAATGAAAATCACATGAAAGCCTGCTTGCCATTCTTGTTTGTTCATCATGGAGACTGGTTAACTCTTTTGTCTAGTTATGCCACTGTCCAGATCGACAAAGAAGTGGGTTGCCACACACTGACGTGCTCCGCGATCCTTGCCATCGTGTACTTTCATTCCCTTTACGAAGTATGCTTCCTTGATTTGTCAGATTTGATGTCATCCCTTGATGCGATCATCAATTGTACGATCGAGCAGCAGAAATCAAACCATCCCACCTTGCGACATATCATCTTCATATGGATGGAGTGCATGATGAAATCTGATTTCTCAAAAGACTGCTCCAAGGCAAACATGATAATATCAACTTTGATAGAAGAATCTGTTTCTCCTGCAGATCTACTGACTATGAGACCTCCTACTCTACTTTGGAGTTTTCTGACGCCAACAAGCAAATCATGCAGAAAAGCCATCCTCGCCACCTATTTGAATAACTCGAATGAATCAGTGGCAGACATCGCAGCCGTAATAGCAGGGTTGACAAATTGTTACAAGGCATTTGAAGTTCTCCTTGAAATGTGCTGTTTTACTGATGAGATTGAGTCCGAGAAGGCTTTTAACCTGATCATAGTGCTCACAGACTCTGCCGACTTGAGCACCAATATGAGAGAGCAGATTTTAGGGAAAATCCATGCATTGTTGTTACAATTTGGAGAGAAAATCTCATCTGGTCAATGTTCACGCCTTCTCGAACTATCAAAATGTATTCTACTCAACGGAGATTCTGCACAGTTCCAGATACTTGTGCGCCTTTCACAACGAGTGATCTACACTTCAATATTTCATGCAGAAAAAGACGTTTTGGTTTGTGCCTGCCAGTTTCTACTGCTTGTAGTAACAAAAGCCGACGATCCGCAGAAGACTGAGATAGCAAATATGATAGCAACGTCAGAAAATTTGACGCACGAGCTGTTAAACGCACTCTCCCATGCGTCAACTGACAAAACTAGACAGATTGTCACTTCTAGATTCGTGACTGTCTCTCTTCTTCTGTTAGCAGAGCTCCTCGATGCTTCTTCGACTCCACTGCAACATTTTAAAGGCAAGATAAGCATTGAAATACTCGTTTCCTTGATTAAGCCTGTGCATCTTTTCCCAGTCAGGACAGCCACGACAATTCTGCTAAGAAGCTTGCTTCAGCTTGAAGAAACAGAACGGCTCTACTACCTCCGCATTCCTGAAAAAGCGAAAGAACCCACACCCATATCCTTCAATGATGCACGCATTCTATGCTTCCATGTGCAAAACATCGCTATGAACGCAGCGGATAGCGTTGGGAATTGTGTTCTTGATTGTTTGGAATCATTGGCTAGATGCTTCCCTGATTTAAGTCATCAGCCATGGCATGCCCTGTTAATTCGTCACTTACTGCAGTACCAAGAGCAGAACACTAATGCTGTCAGATTTCTAGCATTACTGTCAAACAGCAGCCCGGAATGGATCGACGAAAGATTCATCGCAGATATTCTACCTTGTCTTACCGTCAAAGACGGGCAATACGAACCCTCATTTTTGCGTTACGCTCTTGAAGTGATGACAAATGTTTTAGAATCCAGAAAGATAGTCCCAATTGACGCCGTGAAGATTTGGTTGGAGGAAGTGGCGAATGTAGTTAGAACGAAAGGGTTTAGGAGTGATAATGGAAGGGAACTTATGCCGACCAGAAATCTCTTCGTTCTGTCTGCGGCTGCGTTTTACCACGAAGAAGAACAGGATAGATTTGACGACCACATCGGTAGAATTAACGTTCTTTTACCAATGTGTAAATTACCTCGTGATGAAAAGGAATGAGTTGCTGCTGCTTTGTAAAATCAGAAAATAGCCTAGACAGGCTAGTGACTTCAGTCAAAACTCATCGAATGGAGAATTGTATGACACGGGCGCTCTCTTCTGTATGGTTGCGGTAGCATGTTTTGTAGCAAAACGGAAATTATAGATAGAAATAGAAAGGCACACCCATATGGGCGTGTCTACTGTGATCTAGCATTTTAAGCCAGAGGTCTAACAATTTTAGAATTGACACTCTTATAGTATTTGTCTTTGTGAAGCTACGAACTCATCAAAAATTCTCAGCGCAGGAAATCACCTGATCTTTACAAGCTGACTGATTAGACCGGCGTCCATAAGTAATTAGTAATTGCATTATTCCCTGGAAATTACAGGTCTGTCCTTGAAACCCTTTGCATTACCGTAAGGCGGAAGCAAATGAAAGAATGAAACTTAGCTCTTAATTCTATAAATTACGATATCAGTAAGACAATTGCCGTGTGAGTACTGCTTATAGCTCAGGCCATGTGTGGGCAAACCAAAACTGCTGAAGGATGTAATCTGTCGCTGTGAAGGCAGGAGCGGACCTAGCCTAACGAACTATTTTTTGGCGAAATAATACTATTAAATAGTTTTTTTAAATAAATTTATTCAATATTACTATACTGCTTAACTGCTATTTCACTGACAAAAATAGTTTCGTCTGGAAGAAGGCTGAACGGACCTCGCTTCGGCTGAAATTGGCTTCCCCCTCCAAAATGGCAGCCACGTCAAGAAGGCTTGTGTTTGTCACTGGGAATGAAAACAAGCTCAAAGAGGTAACTGATCTTCCCACTGAACTAGAACGTCGAAGTTTTGAAATTTCAAAAGTTTATTTTCTGTTCCTTCCGCTTTCCAGGTCAAGGCCATTCTAGGACAGTCACTCCCGTGGAACCTTGTTTCGGAAAAGATTGACTGTGAGTCTGTGAGTGAGATGGAGGGCCTTTGACTTAGTCTAGGCCTATTCTGCAAGCTATGACTCTGAGTAGGCCTAAATTAATTCTTGATAGATTTCTGTATATTCCCCAAAGTTATATTCATTTAATTTAATAAGAAAGATAAAAAATAATTCTGATTAATAATTGTATTGCTGTGATGGACATCAGCTGAATGGATGTCAGAATTCTCAAGGTGTGGACTGGAGAATTGTCCCCAAGGAGTGCCACTCACGCGGAGCTGTGCAAGCAGTTTCCAGAACGTCTAATCTAGGGCAACAATAACATCTCATTATTAAAAGATCAATTAATCAATTCAACTATTTGTGATTGTACTTAGGCCTGTTGAACAGCAATCATCTCAACCAACTTACGAGACAAACAATGCAAATCCAGCATCTGGGTTCATGATTTGGTAAACCCACAGGATTTCGTAAATTTGCAAGACATAATTGCCAAAATATTGATGCACAAGTGTGTCAACGTTACTTAAACATTCTACAGTAAAGGCCTACGAATTTACACCAAACCAGAGGGAAATGTTTTTGTTCAAGGTTGATCTTGTAGGCATCTTACATATTTTCGTGTAGGCATTGAACGTTGACCAATGAACGATGAAACTCCAGCCAATTCAGGGCTTTATCCTTGGCATTCTTGATGGAAGAAGGGAGAAAATGCTCGGCATACAAATCTCGAAATACAGAACATCTTACTCTGGCTATGCTTGAGTTTATGATATTCGGCATAGCTTTTCTGTTGTAACTCAAACAAAGAGATTGGCTGAAAAGCAAAAAATTCGCCATGCGCAGTCCCACTGCATTTCAGTATAATAAGTGAGTTGACCTCTGCCACAGGTGAAGACGCCAGGAAAATGCTTTGTTTGCAACGCAATCAGCCGTACTCTTGTCAATGATGGTCAATTTCAAAGTTTTGGCTGTGAGAAAATTGTGACAACTCATGGGCCGCTGCCAGCTACAGCCCTGCGATGTCTTGACCATGTGCTGACGTTTTTGTAAAATTTATTAGATCGCACGTATAGTGTAAATTCTTTACCTGTCCTTGCCTGTCAAACATTGTTAATCTATTGTAATAGTTGACAAATATATCATATCACATCATATATGTGTTCAGAATGTGAGGTAAAAGTTGGCGGGGTAAATTTAGTCTTCAGATTGGTCTGAAAATAACCAAATTTAGCAAAGGCTAAATGAAGTCAAAGAAGGTCTGATATTAAACTAGATTTGTGAAATATTGTGTCATGTTTACGTGATATTTTAGCAACATTTCTGGAGGTCCATTGACCCATTGACCCTTTGGATCCACACCTGGTTGTAGACCTAATATCGTAAATCTTGCTTGTGGATAACTGGCTAAAGAAATAATAAATGTAACATTGTAAGTAGCAAATGAGAAGCTAATTGATAAATTAAATTTTTTTAAAGAGTGCATCCATGTTAATTGTGATGTAAAACTTTGATCTAATTTTTTCTGTGGCAGTGCCTGAGTTTCAAGGAACTCCAGACAGCATCAGCATAGAAAAGTGTAAAATCGCTGCTGAAAAAGTAAGTTGTATTTGCACGTTTCTTTTAATTTCTTTTTTGGGGTTGGTGAAATCTGGCAGTGGGCTCCTGGGCAGTGTGGCCCCAAACATGTTCTCCGGTCTGCTGACTTTATTGATATAACATCATTGGACTATAGAGGCCTACAGTGTGCACTCTACAAAGCTGATTCAGCGCAAACAAACAAGGGTGCATGAGGCATGTCGTCAACAATGCCTGTAGCTGCTGGGAAATGAGTCAATGCTAGCTATGATAGTGTGAATCATTATGGATTAATCGCCGATTTGTAATCAAAGGGCTCTTCATTTGTTATGAATCCACTTCTGAAACACTGCATTCTGAA
>OFHS01002607.1:4891-20208 GCA_900245855.1 Calvadosia cruxmelitensis | reverse complement strand
CAGAAACGAGACTAAAAGGTTCATTCATTACTTACAGGGATACGAGGCTAACACGAATATGAGGTGGGAGGTTTGATTACGTAATGCGACATTTATGTGGGATAGCACATGTGCCAATGTTCAATGTTGATAGCATTGACAGCAATCAACAATCAAATCATATGCGCCTTTGATTAATGAACATGCTTCAAGTACAAAGGACGCAACACTGGAAGGGATAGCCACTCTTATCAAGACACCTTCATAACAGGAGAATGACAATTAGATATACGCCACGCTGGATTTGCTGTTTCTCTCAATTTAATTCTTTCACAAAAACCCATTCTTCAACACTTCAGTGACACTTTTTATTCAACAATTAGCATGTTAGTTAAACTAACTTAGTTTTACCAAAATGAAAGTTAGCTAAACTAGTTAATTGGGTGGAAAACTAGTTTGCTAGAACTAAAACTAATTCTGTAAAACACTAGTCTCAAAACTAAAAACTAACTGAAAAAATAGTTTGTTAAATTAGCAAACTAATTTTGGTTCACTATTTATACCTCTGGTTGTTTGGCCTTGTAATGTTCTAACTGAGAAATAGCCAGCCTCCAAGCTCTCCAATGACGAAAACCACACTCCATTGTGCACAGCAAATTTGCAGGTAATCATCAGCCATGTTTGTTTCACGTCGGTTCACAAGCTAGCCTCACTCGACCACAACCGTAGCATGTGTCGACTGTCGAGGCATTCGACTGTAGCCCAAATGTACAGAATTTACTAGGAAAATTGACTGAATCTGAAGCCATTTAATTGCTGCTGGGCTCTTGTTTGACGAGAGACAAAAGAGTTCCTACGGTGGCCGAAATATCCTCATTTATTGATGGAAATACTAGGACTGTGGCCTCTGTTCTGCAAGAAACCAAACTTTTGCTATGACGTAACCCAGCAACTGCAAGATGGTGTCTCCATGGGCAGCGACCGAGGGCACTGAGTGGTATTCAGATTCTGTTCAGAAGGGGCATAGGTTAGAAATCGGATACTAGAATGTGTAAAGGCCTGCCGGCAAGGGACAATCCAGGGGAAGTTTGGACACAAATTTAGCTCTTTCCTTTAAATAAATATTTAGCTTTATTAATTTTCACGAAACATGTCACTGTGGCTGAAGCTACAGAAGCTATGGTCTGAATCTGCCCCTGGGTAAACACACAGCCCTTTGTGGGCAGCAGTGCCGTTTTAAGAGTCGAGAAGGCCTTAAGCACTTCACCCAAGGGGGTCTAATTTGTAATGATTAAATAGCCCGAAACTTGCTATGTTCACCTAATATTGGTATATCAAAGATTTTGCTTTGCTTTTCTAAGAAACAGCAAATTGGAAAAATTAACTCAGTAGCACTCTTCAATTGACTGCACACTGCACTATATCTCAGCATACTGTAAATTTGAGTCTTCGAACTGGCATTGAGATGGGCCTATCCAGACTGAGGGCCTAAAGCATGTGCTTTGAGTGCCTATTTGTAAAAATGGCTCTGGTTGTCAGTGTACACCGTCAGTCAGTATCATATGCATACACTCTACTGTGCAGTACTGTATGCCATAAAACTGTTCAATGAATTCAACCGAGCCCCAGCTTATTCTTATATTGTTCTACAAATTGCGAGATTTTGAGCCTCAGTGATCTTAATTAAATGTGCCTGAAAGTACTTATAGACCAACATTCATTACAACTATGCTTTGTCATTAGTGCCTGGCAGCCTGCAGCTTCTACCGCTATTTCGTCAGGATAATAATTATGAAAATATAAGATCTACATTTGTGTCCTTACAGAATCTGCAGATTAATGATTTAAATAGCAGAATAGGTCTTTATATAATAGATACTGGTTTGATCTACTGTGAAACTTATCTCTAACAGTCACCTTTTGGGACCTGAGAAAAATGTCCTTTATAGAAGCGTGGCCTTTCTGTCCATGTTTATTCCTATAGAAATATCATTTTGGGGTTGTGAAGAGTGGTCTTTATACACATTTGGTTGCTCTATAGAGGTGACCACCAATACAGGTTTGACTGTACCGGTATGTTTCCCAATATCTCATCACATGTGTTTTGAAGAATAGGCCCAAATTTTTGACAGCAAACTTGCTTTCTTGCTCAACAGGTTCCAAAGGAAGGAAGCTAGCTCGACAAATTCCTGCAGACATCTTAAATGATCCCAAATTGAAAGAGGCCATGGCACAGGTATGGTGATGACGTGATAGGCTAGAGGTTCGTTGGTGACCTCTGTGCGAGCGTAACATCATAGTATGGCGTTGTGGTTGAGTGTGCAGTGCAGGCAGTCGGTCTCTATCTGCCTGAAGACAATCAGTGCCGGGTGCCGCACCCCAATTTGTAAGTAGCGTGGTATATGCCAACTCAAACGCATGCAGTGTGTTGCCGTCCCATTCCACCAACACTACATTTAATTCCATAAAGGCTTGAGCTAGTTTGTTCTTCTGAATTGACGTTATAGCTGTTCTGAGTAATGTCAAGCTGCGCCTTTAAAGTGTGAGAAATATAGAAGCATTGGCATTTGGGTTACTCCCAGCTACCTTACCAACTTTTCTTCTTTATTATAATTTGCAGTGTTAATCTAACATCCTCAATAGTGGGGCTGTCAATGTCTTAAATACAGAAATAAATAAAGAAGATGGTAAACGTGATATTGCTGAAAGTGTGACGAACTTTGCATCCTTTTTGCAATGTTTAGAGCGATAACTTTAATGGAGGAGGGGGGCCTCACATTGCTATGAGAAGCAAAGAAGCATTTTTAGACTGATTAAACAGACCCCGATGGACCGTCCTGTCTCTGGTGCTAATATGCAGACCACAATCATGTAGTTTTTCCGGCTAAATGTCTTAGAATCAGATTTGGACTCCACCACCGAAACTGGAACTGAACTAATCCAAGAAATGCTTGCAACATACCGTGCATATTGGCACTTCACAGTTACCTTTTCTCTCCACTCCATAGGCTAGGCCACAGATGGTCTTGGACTTATACAATTATTACATTTGAGAAGAAGTTCCCAGGGGCGGCGCCATGGGGTGGACTGGGGGGGACGCGTCCCCCCCAGTTGAAGTTTAGGTCGAGTTTTCAATTCCTCCAAATCCGTCAAGAAACTCGCCATAGAGGAGGGGGATTTTGGAGGCGTCGTAATTTTACCTAGTAAGCTATTGTTTAGCATGTTGAAGGAGACTTGAGAGAAGCAATAATGTTTGAAAATGTCCTCCAGATGAAAGCAATTTGCAAAATTGTGAGGGATATTGCCAAAAATTTTCGGGGCTTAGCCCTGAAGCGCCGCCCTGGACCCGCTTAACAATGTAAAAGCGGCCCCCCAGCTGTACTTCCAATCAACATTGGTCATAGCTGAAGAGGGATTCTCCAAAACTTGGTTTTGTCCCCTCCAGATATTTTAGGCTGGCGCCGCCACTGGAAGTTCCATGAGGTTTTTGCTGCCCTTGAGATAGGTTATACTCTATTTGCCTAAATCTTCCTCAAGTCTGTAATTATTTCCATTCTATACTAGCTGTCATTCTGCTATGCCCTTAAATTGATTTATGGGCAAGTTTGCACGCTATTAATACTGCAGACCTAACATTCGCTTTATGTGTTTCTTGGAAACTTGAGCATATAGAGACAGAATAAATGCGGCTGTAAATTCATGTAGTTCATTTTCGCATTATCCCCTGACAACAAATTACTCTCATTTTTTTGCAGCTACCTCAAGCATACGACTTCGAAATTCCAAAGACTATCTGGAAAATTCGCCAAGCTGAAGCCAAGCAGGGTAGAACTGTAAATCATAATTTGTGTTGCAATTTAGTTAACTCATTAACATGTACTCTTTCAAATGTTGAATAGTAGAGATCTGTAGCCTATGTGCTATTTCTTTGTTTTTGGAAGGGGCAGAATTTTTGAACAATGTGTGTTTGTGAAGGCCAATGGTCTATTTGGCAAAGCACTTGACTCTAGAGCCAGGGAATGCCTTGCTGTCCAGGTTGATTTTCATAGAAATTATCACTTTTGAGTAATGAAAAGTGGCCTTTTTACACAGGTAGCTGCTCTATAGAGGTGGCCGCTAATATTGGGTTGACTGTATGTTGGTTTTCTCCAGTCGACGTCTAGACTGGATGTTCCATAATTCGCAGAGGCGAGTTCATTTTGCTTTTCCTTCCTCTCAAGAAAAGTACTGAAAATATTTTTAGACGACATGATAATGTTAAGAACTACCAAGGGGAGACCGCGCTTGTGTGCATCATCGTTGTCTTAGAACACTTTTGTTATTCATCGCGCTTGTATGGCCGTGCATTTTGTTTTGTAAGTTGCTGTTGTTCTTTTTTACAAATAGTTGCTCTACAGTTTCCCGAGGGTCTGCTGATGTTCGCATGCACAATATCTGATATAATTGCAAGGTATAGTACAGTCCACTAGCTTTTTTGCAAGTCACATGCACAGTGTTGTCCTTTAGTGATTTTTCTTGATTAGTTTCACAGGAGCAGAGACGTTGATCATGGGTGATGTGACGTATGGTGCATGCTGCGTGGATGACTTTTCAGCCAGGGCGATGGGATGTGATTTCATGGTACACTATGGTCACAGCTGTCTTGGTAAGCTCATATGAATCTGAGCAGCTTCTGTAGGTGTTTATATGCTGCCATGTACAACCTAGCACTTGCAGCCTGTTTCTGAGTAATGCTGTTTTAACAACAAGTTTCATATCTGCTTACAGAAGAACGAAAATATATACATTATCTAACAATTAAAAATCAAATGAACATCTCATGTTCCAATAGATTCGAATAATCCTTGTTCAGATAGCATCTGTACGACCACCTGTGTTAATTGACCACCTGCGTAAGGCGACCACCTGTGTTAAGTGACCACCCGTGTTAAGTGACCATCTGTGTTATATGACGACCTGTGTTAAGTGACGACCTGTGTTAAGTGACCACCTGCGTTAAGTGAGCACCTGTGTTAAGCGATCACCTGTGTTAAGTGACCACCTGTGTTAAGCGACCACCTGTTTCAAGTGACCACCTGTGTTAAGCGACCACCTTTGTAAGGCGACCACCTGTGTTAAGTGATCGCCTGCGTTCAGTGAGCACCTGTGTTATGCAACCACTTTTGAGGGAAATATTATGTTAATAGCGTTGATACATTCACTTGTGTTGAACTGTTTCAACTCTCTGCTGTATCATTTCAGTTCCAATTAATGCTACTGATGGCATCAAAATGTTGTACATCTTTGTCAAGATCAAGATCGACGTCATTCATTTAATCGAGACAATCAAACTGAATTTCCCACAAGGTCATCGTATTGCGCTTGTCAGCACTGTCCAATTCGTCACTGCTTTGCAGGTTAGTCTAAAAGTTGTTGTGTATTGAGTCAAGTGTTATAATTATTCAATTCATTCCTGAGTATGACGCACATTAGGCAATGCATGTCTTGTGTGGACCCTTGCTTCCAACTGGTTGGAGAAAATCTCTGCGCCATCCAAAACCTAGTACTATTCTACGAAAAAATAAATAAATAAATATTTTGTCTGGCTACAAAAACGTGCCTGAGCAACTTCAACATTGTTGATGACATCGCTGTTGTCTTGAAACGACTTCATCATCATTTTATTAAATTTACTCTAGAATCGGACAAGCTTACAAAAGTTTTTTTTCCACGGAGCAGATATTATGCGGAAATACACAAGACCAAGCAGGCGTTGTTGTCATTTCAAAGCGTTGATAATACAGTTGGCCTAAAATCAAATTTTCAACAGAACTATTTCTCTGCTATCTGCTCCGGGCAGGCGCAGTCGGCAACATCTACGAGGCTATCAAGTCTGTGTAATATGTACGGTCCTTCAAGTATCTGGGATTGATTCTGCCTTCTTACATATATATCATCATAATCATGTTGATTACTATAGTTATGTTAATGATTATAAATATGTTAATTATGTTAATTATTATAATTATGTTAATTATGTTAATGATTACAATTATGTTAATTATTACAACCATGTTAATTATTATAATGATTTTAGCTATTATAGTTATGTTGCATTTATCATAATGCTAATTTCAGTATCCTTATTTATTACTTTCAATTCCGTCTTTTAACTTTTGTTCACATTTGAAATAGCTTCTCTCTTTGTTTAGTCAATATTGGCAGAACTGAAGGAAACCTATTCCATATTAATACCTCAAGTGAAGCCCCTGTCACCCGGTGAGATCCTTGGCTGCACATCACCTAGACTGAAGGAAGCCGATGTCATCGTGTGAGTACACAGTACAGTGAAACCTGTATATAACGGTCACCTCTGGGACGTGAGAAAGATGAACTATATAGACAGGTGGCCTTTCTGTCCAGGTTGATTTCTATAGAAAGTGTCATATTTGGGTTATAAGAATAGCCTTTATACACAGGTTGCTGCTCTATAGAGGTGGCCGCTAAAACAGCTTTGCCTGTAGCCACATGTGATTCCAATCCCGCCAAGAACTGTTCCAATGCATTTCCTTATATAAGCGAGTTGGTCTCTGACACGTGGGATGACAGGATACCAGATGATGGCTTTGTTTGAAGCACAATCAGTCTTACTTTTATCAATGATGGATCGATGGCCAATTGCAGCCAGACTCAAATCTATGATTGTCACATTCAACAGTTGTTGCTGGTTGTCAAAATTGTCCATTTCAGCTAAAAGTCAAATGCTAGGAAACAACTGTATCCCGACATGCGTTGTAGTTTAGTACTTTATTTCAGAAAAATGCAGTTAGTTAGATATCCAACGTTACTTGAGATGGTTTAAAATCCCAGCAACACTCTCTTTGAAGCATCCACAAGTTTGAATTAACAGAACGATTGACGCGAGCTGTGTGCGACTTTAATCGCCAAGATCAATCGTTCTGCATGCACAACTCCAAAACCACGAGTAGATGCGAGTACAGTTCTTGGCCGTTCGTGATTTGTTGAAACTGACCAATCAAAGCAAAGTGCGACGTTAACAGGTTGCTCTCCGTCCATTGTTCTTGCTGAGCAATACCAACACTGCTGCTCATCAATAGGCCAGAAGCAAGTGTCTGTGATTAGCCAATAGAATAGAATTGTCTTCAATAAAATGTAACCGTCGCTTACCTAATTTACATATTCCATTCATTCTGGATGCTTTTCATTATACCAGCCTCGTATTATGTTTAGCCTCACTTGCATGCTGTTAATTGATTACCATGCAAATTAGGTAAGTGATCATTACAAGAATGTACAATATCTAAACTGCTGTTTTGATATCCATTTATATCTGAAATATCACTTTAGGTGGGTTAGCTTGTACAGTATTCTATTTCTCTCCAACCTTGCATTTGTTGACCGCCCATAGAGCCAATGGTAGTGACCTTTAAACACAGGTGGTTGTAAAGACAGGTAATTTTTGTTTACAGCTTCAACGGGGCATTTTAAGATCATCTTGTAACATAGGTCGTCGCTTGAGGCATGTAATAGTGTAACGTAACTGTAACACGTCTAGTCATTGAAGCCTGTAATGAGTGTATGACTGTAACAAGTCTAGTCATAGAATTGTCCTGACTTTATGCAACACAGGCTCCGTTGTACGACCATTGGCTGATTTACAGCTCTTAGAAGCCTCCAGCCGCAGTGTAGAGAATGCAGAGGCGTTTGATAGATAACAGGAGAGCGTATGAGTTTGAACATATATAATTGTGGCAGATACGACAGAGGATAGCCAGCCCGTAAGAATGCTCGAGAGCACAGATTGCAAAAGAATGATGTTACAAAATTAGATACATTTATAGCGACTGATGGAGGGATTGGCGGTCTGAGTGCTGACGTAAATGCTTCATTCGACCGCCCCAAAAGTACTTCAGTTCTTCATGTATCGCTCAAGTGTTTAAGGCGCACGTTTATTGACTGGAGTTCTACTTGGCCAGTTTTAAAGCAGTAGCCTTATCTTTCATTAGATATGTAATCATTATCATTCTGATCATTCATTTATCATTTAAATATCATTATCATTTTATATATAGTCGTCGTCATACGCCTGGGGCGCTTTGGCGGACATGATGGCTTCTCAGCTCCATTGCATGACTGCGATCCGGTGCTGTGGGGATTGGGGATTATCATTTTATTAGAACAATATTGTTGTTTCTTTTTATCTGGGGTAGCATTACTGTTATTTTTATCAGCTACGTTGGCGATGGGCGATTTCATCTAGAGTCTGCTATGATACAAAACCCGCATTTGGACGCTTACAAGTAAGTGTTGAATATTCAAAGAGTAGCCTTTTTACGCAAGTGGCTGCTCTACAGAGGTGGCCGCTAATACAGGTTTGACTGTATGATCTTTCTATGAAGCGATAAGCCGACGGCTACCGGTGAATAACTAATTATTTTGTCATGTGTCTGAAACAAGAGTCGTTCTTCGAAAATATTCAGGTCTTCTAACCAAAAGCGTCAGTCGAATGTGGTTAACCAATCAGAGTGAAGCGAGAATTTCGTTTTCAACAAAATTCTCTTTGTACAACGTTCAACTCGACTCCAAGAGACATTCAAAAATTCGTCAGCTGTGAAGTGACGACAGCTATAATTATGTGTGTTGTCTAGATTGACATTCGTGCCTCATCATAATGTTTTTTATTATTATAGTTGCACCGTTAATTTGTAAGATTTATGCTCTCTTGCAAACTCTCTCTCTTTCTCTGGCTACATACAAGCAGACATGGTATCTATGTATCGTAAACAGAATTGAGAACTACGGAGATTAATATAGCGGCTAACTTACGCGGCAAAGAGGTTACGAATACTTAAATACTTAAGCCCAGTTTACACGACCAAGTTTTCCTTGATAAGTTTGCCTTGACAAGTTCCTTGCTGGTGTAAACGCGCGAGCAAGGTTTCCTTGACAAGTTCTTGACTAATGGCAAAGGCCCTGCCTGGGTTGCCATAGCAAGCATAATGGCTACCATCGATTGCATTATGAAATAATTATTTCCTTGGTCATTCAACACCTTCGGGGATATGCTTCCCGTGTCTGGGAAACGCCTAATTTGTCTTTAACATGTGGCATCGCTTCGTATATGTTATTTCACGCTTCTAGCCGAAAACAGCGTCGCCGTCACAAATGATGGACAAAGCCGTTCTTAATATCGTGGCATCGATCCATTGAAGTTTGCTTTTGCAACTCAACGTGCGATGAATCTTTCAACCATGGCTCGAAATCGGGTTCGATATTCGCGAATGCTTTTCTCAAAAACGTTCTTTTAGAGTGACGTTGTAAAATCGTTTTTGCGCTGTCATAGTAACAGCCGCGTTTCGGGAAGCCCAGTTTACACAACCAAGTTTTCCTTGACAAGGAAAACTTGTCCATGTAAACTGCAAAACTTGACACGTTTTTCCTTGACAAGGACGCTGGTTCAAATTCAAGGATGCCATAAATAACTTGACAAGTTTTCCTTGTCAAGGACGGAAACTTGATCGTGTAAACGGGCCAGCAAGGAAAACTTGTCAAGTTTTGCTGTTTATCTCGTTCTGCATCCCGAAACGCGGCTGTTACTATGACAGCGCAACAACGATTTTACAACGTCGCTCTAAAAGAACGTTTTTGAGAAAAGCATTCGAATATCGAACACGATTTCGAGCCATGGTTGAAAGATTCATCGCATGTTGAGTTGCAAAAGCAAACTTCAATGGATCGATGCCATGATATTAAGAACGGCTTTGTCCACCATTTGTAACGGCGACGCTGTTTTCGGCTAGAAGCGTGAAATAACATATACGAAGCGATGCCACATGTTAAAGACAAATTAAGCGTTTCCCAGACACGGGAAGCATATCCCCGAAGGTCTTGAATGACCAAGGAAACATTTCATAATGCAATCGATGGTAGCCATTATGCTTGCTAATTTGCTATGGCAACCCAGGCAGGGCCAAGAACTTGTCAAGGAAACCTTGCTCGCGCGTTTACACCAGCAAGGAACTTGTCAAGGAAAACTTGGTCGTGTAAACTGGGCTTACGCAGCCTGCATTATCTTATTTATATACTGTACATTTTGTAAAAACATATTGTAAAGCTAGTTTGTAGTGTTTTGTACTGACACTACTGATCCAACAGTGTGCGATCAGGGTTAACAGAGAGAAGGCACATTCTCTGTTAGAACCAGTACCACTGTTTAGACTTGCTAGCAGTCCGGATATATGATCCCTAAATGCCACCCTTAGTCAATTAGCATAACAATTGAAGTATAACAATAGTAATGACGTGGCATCACAAGATACCGTGTTTTATTCTGCGTTTGGTCTCATTTAGATATGACCCTTACAGCAAGATATTCTCCAGGGAACATTACGACCATGATTTGATGAAAAGTAACCGGCGCCAAGCCATCTTGAAAGCATCGCACGCGAAAAGGATCGGTGTCATCCTTGGTAGCCTGGGCCGACAGGGTAGTCCCAAAGTGCTTGAGGTGAGTACATAAGATTTTCTTTCGTTCTTTCGTTCTTTCGTTCTTTCGTTCTTTTCAGTACAATTTTTAGCGCGATGGCTGTAGCGCTCGGCGGTCACACAGGGACGAGACACGAGTCTACATGAAGTCGAATGTATTTGTGCTACGCTCTGGTCCGTAGACAGGGAGAGATGGCAAAGGGATTCATATGTCCGTTCTAGCCAGAGCTCTATGTCTAGGACCAGGCTAGACAGCGAATACGACGAGAGAGTTCATGTGATGTATTTCGCCCATTTCAAGGCAGATCATTAGTACATAATAATTTGTAAATAACATAATGCAATTGTTTGTTTATAATAGTAGTAATGTAATGAAATTGTTGTTATATATAGTTTTGCTCAACTCTCGATTGACTTAACAAACTGTACATAAGATGAGATCTTGAATACGACGAGAGAGAGAGAGAGAGAGCAAAAAGGCCACTGCATAGCTAAATAAATTACAAACAGTAAAAAGTAAGTAAAAATACTTATGCAATAAAATAATAAAATAAATAAAATAAAATAAAATAATATAGTAAATAAATAAAAATAATCCGTCATTGACATTTATTGGAATATTAATAGTAATAATAATAATCAGTTAGTTATGTTATACTGAAAACAGAATTAATATGAAGACGGTTGCCTGCAGTGACGGGTTCAACAAGATGATTAGGAAGTATCTGCAGTAACATTAACATTTGTAATTACATATTTAACAAAATTCTACATATTAACCCTTTTGTATTCACCCATTGTAATGTATATAGACATATTATTATTTACAGCACAGTAAAATATGTAAGACGATCTCGTCGAAATAAATTAGATATATTTAAACAAATAATTAAACATTTCCGTAGCATAAAAAAAAATATATTTGTCACTCCGCCATGTATAAAAGCTAATGTAGCTTATAGTTTTGAGAATAAATGATTATGATTATGATGATGATTTTTTTGATTTTGATTTTGATATATTTGTCATGAATAAAAAAGTTAATGACAGGCGAATACGGGTAAGATATCTTACACTTACGTACAACCTAAAATAATTTACAGTGAGTGCTAAGGTCTACTTTTTCTAACTGACTTTTGAAACTATAGATTGAGGTGGCTTCTGCACAGTTCTCAGGCAAACTGTTCCAAAGCGGAATGACACGGTTACAAAATGAATACATTGAAGAATTGTTATTGTACAGAAATGTAGACTGCAGTTGAAGGGAATGTCCTCTTAAATGATACTTTAATTTACCAATAACGAAAAGTTTGTCTTTGGGGACATCCACAAGATTGTTCAAAATTTTATATAACATAAACAAGTCAAATTTAATTCGACGAAGTTCCAATGAATCAAGATTGAGCGTTTGGAGACGATCTTTGTAGGATTTGAACGGGATTCTCGCAATGATGCAGAGTCGTTTGGTGAAACGTCGTTGCACTTTTTCTAGAGCAAATATATATTTTAAAAGATTCCCTATCTCCACACAGGGGGACATGATTCAAGAATGGGTCTAATGTATGTTGTGTATGCGCGGATTAGAAGATCTGGACTACGTGATGAGAAGCATTTGAATATTAGATAAGAACGACTTTGTGCTTTGGAAATGATCTTTGAGCAATGAATAGAGAATTTGAAATCAGATGAGATGTGGATTCCTATATCTCGAACGCTGTCGACAGGATGTATGTCATTGCCATTTAGAGCGGATGGACAATCGGCAATATTCTTATTTCCAACAGAAATAACGTTACACTTTTCAAAGGCAATCTGAAGCTGCCATTCTTGTGCCCATGAAGTAAAGTTCTTCAGCGTTGATGATGCATCCTTTGCAGACACGTAGTCATGGTTTGTGGTTCGATATTGACACAACCAAGCTGATTTTTTCTACAATCGTGTAGTCAGGGTATGGAACTCTTCTTTGCCAGAAGAAGTGGTCTATTCCAAATTTTTTATCTGTATTTAAATTTAGATTCGCGACACGCACGTGTGTCGCCCATTGATGTTGACTTTTACATTTGCTATTGTATTTAAACAATCATTTACTGTTAGTGTACTTGTTGCCTTCTATACGTGTATTATTATGAATTTTATTGTTGAAATTTTTCAAATAAAGACAGATCCATGATGATAATACATAATGATCATGATGACGTCCTACACCGATGTGATGCTTTGACGACCATGATGACTTCTCAAGGCCATTGTAGTGTTGCTTCTTCCTCTTGATGGCATTGGTTCTCTTGAGCGTGCATAATTGATGATGGTGGACGCGGGAAGACCAGTCCATCTCTTTAGACTATCCCGCCAAAATGACAGAAATAATAATACATGGCTATTAAATGGTAGTAAATTATCAGCATGATAATACATGGCTGTAGTTTTCTTTCGTTGAAAACTCCAGGATCTGGCGACCAGTTTCTTCTAGACTCGCACAGCGATTAAAGAGTTATACGTTTCCCACATGCAATTGTAAATTGTTCAGATATTCTTGCTTACAGCGGGGTTCAACCACGTGATCTACTGTGTTGTGTTGGCGTAAGTGGCGGATAGCTTGCACCGTGAGTCAGCGTTTAGAGCATTTACGTTCTTGTTTTGACTTTCTAGAATTTGAAGAAACAGATCACTGCATCAGGGAAAGATCATTTCGTTCTGCTTTTGTCTGAAATATTTCCTGCGAAGCTCAAACTGATGTCTAATGTTGACGCGTGAGTTGTAATAGTGTATTAATTATTATATACTAATATAGTCACCAATTACTGTTTAGAATAATGTAATTCAATAATTCCCTTTCACAAACTCGTTGTCGTTGTTAAACTGCAACGCCAACAGTATGAACAGCTAATACCTGACGGCTCATCTTCGCTCACGTGCCTGCCCGGCCACACAGGGAGATCAATGACGTAACTCTGAAGCAAAAGCAAAAAAACCCTTTATCTATTTTCTTCCTGTATGGAAATTCCTACCGATGATATATATTGTTCAACTCTCAATTATATAAAAAAACTATATAACTCCCAATGATTAAAAACTAAATACATGAAGATAATATTAGCTGTACTATTGTTACTTTTTAAATATAACTGTGTACTTTGTTGTTGTTGTTGTTGTTGTTGTTGTTGTTGTTGTTGTTGTTGTTGTTGTTGACTGTGTACTTTATAATCGATGTTGCATTAAGAAGAGTAAAATTCAAAGCGAAACATGGCATTGTATGCTAAAATTGTTCTCTCGTGGTATTTAATCGTGCCATCCCTCTCCTGATCATTTCTTCCGGTGGAAATGACAGCAGCGCGGCAGCGGGAGTAGAGCGGAGTTATTGGCGCATTTCGCCTTGAGCGCGGTCTGTCTTGCTTCCAGTGTCGCGACAGCGCTCGTTATCCATTTGATTTCATGATTGCGTTACTGTTGATGTTGTTACATATAGTTCACTTCGTTTAGATCCTGTAAACATGTCGCATGTTTGTAAATGTTTTCAGGCTGCATGTGAAGTGTAAGAAGTTTTAGTTTCCTGTGCTGGCCTGTCAATCATTACTATGCATGTTTGACAAATATGTCAAATCAAATATAAAACAGCAACAGATGCTGAGTACATAACGTTTAGGCAAAATTAAACTCATGCCATGACTGCCGCGTCTATAGATCCACGTGGCCATTGTCAGTACCTCAGGTGACCTTTGACCAACCTCATTGGCATGCAATAATTAGGCCACGATAAGCCGAGTAGGCAGTCACTCTTGCACGAGGTAGTTTGTAACACAGCCCCACTTGCACGCCTTATAATCGATCTGTTTGCATTGCAAGCTGTACACGTCGCAATTAATGTATATGCACGGTACCTTGTCTTGTGAGTAACAGCTAGGAGGTTTTTATTGCTCACCCACCCATTCCACGTATTAGTTGCAATGGTAGCCATTGCACTGCTTATCAGTGTGACTGGTACTCGGTTGTATATATTACGGGCTGTGCTGTCCATGGGAACAACCCGTTCTTCCTTTTGCGAATGCCACGTTAACAAATTGATTTGTACGGTTTACGGTTACATGGAACAGACCATCACTACCATTGAAAGCACGATACAACAATTCCCTGGACGAAACAGTATGTCCAAAGCCGCGTTCTTTTGGGCAGGCATGGCGAAGCACGTAATTTACAAACAAGGAGAATAGGAAATGAGACAGCATGTCGCCTTGAAGGACGCCATAAGAAATACCAAATGGCTCCGTATCTCCATACTGGAAGCGAAAAAATGATGACGTCGAAGAATACAATGACATCATGGCATCGGTGGGGACAGGGGTTATACTGTACAGCACCAGCAGCAAAGGGATCTTGGAATGGTCCACGCTGTCGAATGCCTTGCGGATATCGACAAAGATGACACCGGCCTCTTTTTCTGGTGTGTGCGGCAACCGTTGAGCATGATCCATATGCTCAGGATATGGGCAGTCGTTGAACGATCTCTTCTTCTGCCATTCTGGTTGCTTCTCAGATACGGGTCAATGATTGACGCTAGACATCCGCAGAGAACTCGCTGCCGCTCTAGGTGTGTCGATGAATTCTTGGAATGGGAATGGTTGTGGAGAGGTGCCATCCTCACGGAGGATCACCTTCAACAGAATACACCGAGTTTGAGATGGGAAGCAGAGCACACTGAACAGCAGGGAGACGAGAAGCAACAACCACTGAATGCCATCAGGGCTGGAAAAACCGAATGGACGTAATGCGTGCAGCATAGATTCAATTTCATCCGCTCTGAATCGATGAACAGTTGAAATCGGCAACATCGGGAGTGCGACAACGGGGCGGGGGGG
>OFHS01002606.1:0-18926 GCA_900245855.1 Calvadosia cruxmelitensis | reverse complement strand
TTGTCAAATGCTTTTTTTAAATCAATACTAACTGCACCCAAAAGGTTTTTATTATTTATTTGATCAAACCAAAGCTCAGTAACAGAAAAAAGACACTTCAAGCTGCCTTCATGATGGACACGGATCAACTACTGTGTAAGTAGCAGAAGGAGATTAGCCATGCGCAGTCCCAGTGCATGTCAATATGTAAATGAATTGACCTCTGCCACATATGAAGACGCCAAAAGATGCTTTCCTTGCAACGCAATCAGTCGTACCCTTGTCAGTGATAGTCAATTTCAGGGATTGTTCTTGGCAATCAAAGTTGTAGATTTCAGCTCAAAAACGCGTGCCTAAATCCTTTGTATCCCGTTATGCATCATGTAATCTTCCTCTTTCTCGTCTGTACTTCTTCATGGTAACAGCTCTGTCTGTAGTCTTATCTACGCTGTGTCTCACGACATATAGCTCTGGCACCAACGACCATATGTACTCCGTCTCTCTTTGGAACTCTGCCATCTCTCCCTGTCGTGGGACCTGCAGCTTATCTCTCAATTATATTTATGTGGAATGCGAAAGCCTCCATCTCTCGTCTCTTCGTCCTCCACATTCAACCATCAAAATCTAGTTGAACACTGGTTGAACGTTCTCGCTTGACAGCGTGATATCAATTTGTGGTATCAGTGCTAGTGTTCACAGAAATCAAAACCATTGTGTTGTTGGAAGCAAGGCAACTTCGACAAGGTCACTGTCAAAAAGGAGTGCCGTGCCTCGAGCGGAGAATCATAGCTTAAAGGTAAGGTGGGAGACACTGGGCGTATTATAATGTAAAGTTATGAATAGTCAGAGCATGGCTGGATAAACATATATTTAGCAATATAGCTAGGGTTGCTAGACTTCCCTTATTTCCCGGAATCGTTCCATATGTGTTATTCAGTGCCAAATTTAGTTGACTTTGTTACACATTTCTGTCCAATTTTGAAAATGTTCCATGCTTTTCTCTGTGGCCTGGTAACTCTAAATATAGCATCTACAGTAAATAAATATTTTATATGAGATGTCCTGGGAAATCGACTTCCAGGTCTGGACCTTTTTAGACAAATATCAGATGTTACTGGTTGTCATGGGTTATTTGGTCTCGAGTTTGAGGGTGTGTAAATATTTAGGCGTGATATTCAACTTATTGAAAACTAGAAATATTGAAATTCAAAAATAAACAATAAAGTCCTGTCCAGATTACTTCAGATTTATTCTGCTTTGCAACGGTCAAGGAATGTGATGGTGAAGACTCCAGGTT
Source organism: Calvadosia cruxmelitensis (assembly GCA_900245855.1). Taxonomy (NCBI): domain Eukaryota; kingdom Metazoa; phylum Cnidaria; class Staurozoa; order Stauromedusae; family Kishinouyeidae; genus Calvadosia; species Calvadosia cruxmelitensis. The sequence goes on along the minus strand of OFHS01002606.1, from coordinate 17,650 downwards.
TGCTTAAACAATTTCGCCGCATTTCAATGTTCCAAAGGCTCCGTGAAGCAGCTTTCCGGATCGTTGGTTTTCGTCGGCTGTAACTGAGATCGCTCAGCTTTGTCCTCGTTTGTTTTTTACCTTCAAACTACAAGTTGTTGGTGTTTTGGTGTTTTAAGCGTCCCTGTATTTGACAATCAGTTCACAATAATAACAAAACATGGTCAAATTCCATGTCAGCTACGTTTATAGAGGCAATGTTATCCATGAACTATAGTTGAATACTTTCATGAAATTTAAAACTGCCGACTTGACAATGCAGGCAAACGGAGCAGCTACCGCGAAAGCTGACAGCAACAAAGCTGACGTAGCAGTTCTTACTCGCATCTGTATAGCAATCGAAACCCTTGGAGCATTTGGCCCATCCGCCAAGACGTCTTGCGCTGACGAACTTCAAGCAGCGGATTAAAGGTCAAGTCAAGCACGGCCAAATTCACCGCAAGCTTGATTTTGGAAACGCTCAGATGCATTTGGATTACGTTTCATCAAATTGACGAAATCTCTCAGACCACATTTTGCATGATTTAAATAACTGCTTTTAACATGTCCTTGAACTGCTTTTTTAGTTACTGTTAGTGCATAGGACTTGATGCTTTACGAGCTGAAGAACGTTTAGTAGATTTAAACAATTTAGCACAACAATTTTAGTACTTGTGTAGCATAAGGTACTTAATTAAGTAGTCTGGATCTGATATATGTATGTATGTATGTATGTATATACCGGCGATTGTTTATAGTAGCTATTAACTGTTATTAAGCAATACACCGACTTTTAGCTATCTGGCAGGGGAGGAGCAAAGCTATAGATATTTTAAAGCAAAGAACACTGTGTAAAGTGGATACATAGAAATGGATGCACTTCCAGTAAACTATCCCCATCTTGTCTGCGCATGCGAGCAATATTGAGCTCGTCTGCATCCCAGCATGCATTTGGAACGCACTTGGAGAGTTACTAGGTCAGTAATTATCTACAGCAGTTTGAATGTGCTGATAATGTTGTCACTGCGCCAGCATTGTCTTGTTTCAAATGTCGTTTAGACAAAATAACTCTAGTGAAAATTGTAAACTTTTATAGGCTGTGCGTAAGTGATATTTACTGTATATCCTGTATTTGCCTTTCGTGTTCAATTTACGGAAAATAACATCAAATCAATCAATCAACGGTTTGAAAGTGATAAAAATAAATCAAATTTAATGTTAATTAATTGTTTTGCCTCCCAAACAACGCTTAATCTCTGTCATGCCTTTTCAATTTAATCAGCCTTCATTTTTCGTTTTCAGTTTTGTTCCAAGTGCTTCATTTCAAAATGTCGGCCATCTTTCTATCCAAGATGCGAACAGTCTTCTACCTGCTTGACGTAAATAAAGATGGATTCTTATCAAAAGATGAAGTCTTGCACGAGCGCAGCAAAACTTATGATCCCAAGCCAGAAGGCTCTGTTCCTGAAGTTTTGGGAGGCGGTTGGGACTTCATGGCTCCAAATGGGAAAATGACATTTGGAGATTTTTACAACGTCCATTATAACGCAACAAAGGACGACGAAGCCAGAAAACGAATGGAGGAATTTTGCATGGTGTTTTCAAAGGCGCAATTCGATGCGGTTGACACAAACAAAAATGGCGTCATTTCAATGGATGAATACGAGGCTCACGTCAAGAGATTTTGGGGTAATCCATCGAATGCCAAAGAAATTGCTGCTGCCGATTTCAAAGTAATGGATACGGATAAAGATGGAACAATCTCCCGAGAGGAATTCCACGATTGGCAACGCAGGTTCTTCTTGACCGATAACCCATCTAACCCAGTAGATAGCAGGGGCTGGTTGCTCCCTGAAACAGAATGGGAAGCATATCGTAAGAAAACAGGACACTCAATTTAATTGTTATAGCTCACAACACAACGTAATCGAGGTGTATCTCCAGTGAGAGCAATTCTTAAATATACTTGAAGAATTCAACTGGTTCTTGTATGCTGTGTATATGTTTATTGAACAAAAATATTGACAGGCAAATATAAGGAAGCATGACTTCCGCGTACATACAGCCATAGTGTAACTAGTATGACGCTTACGCGCAATTAGTAAACAATACAGTGGTGTGACCAGTCAATGTTATCTAGCAAACACTTAAAAGCTCGGGTTGATATTGCCGTAACAGAGTCCTCAGGTAAAGAATTCCACGAAGGGATGACGCTGTTCGCAAATTGGTGTTTAACAGAATCCATTTTGCACGGTGTGAGGGTTCTAAGTTTAATATGGTGTCCTCGCAGTGAGTACTTGGTTGCCTCATACTTTGCAAATACTTCCATGTTTAAATCTACAAGGTTTAGCGTAAGGTTAAACATAATCTGTAGGTCGCTTTTCAATCGTCTCAACTCCAATGATTAAATGTCCAAACTATGTAATTGTAATTGTAATTCTAAATTGAGTATTTCTAAGCGCCCTAACGAGCAATGCTCCTCAACGGCGCTTTACAAGAGATTTAGAATACATAATATTTGCATGGTATTAAACCAGGTTGCTAAGAAACGTGCTACAAAATCAATATCAGGTTTAGTTAAAAACTACCGTGCCAACAATTTCTAAAATATGTACAGTTAAAGTAAGGTATAGTTAAAATACAGAGATGTAGTTAAAAATAAACGATGCCGAATGATTAACAATGGTATGCCTGGTTAAAAAGATGCGTTTTGAGTTGATGACGGAAAATACGCAAAGATGGAAATTTACGAATGGAGTCAGGCAAGCTGTTCCACGTCAAGGGGGCTGATATTTGGAAGGCGCGTGTTGCATATTGATGTCTAAACCTCGGAACTACTAGGTCACACTTATCATACGAACGTAAGTTTGGTCCTTTATCGTCCCTCGTTGGCATCACACACATATCACTGATATAGGTCGGTGCCATGCCATTCATGGCCTTGTATGTGAGGACGCACAATTTAAACTGAATGCGCTGTTGAATTGGCAGCCAATGAAGTGTGTCCCTAACATAGTCGGTAATATGACTAAACTTTGGCCTTCCAGAAATTATCCGTGCACAAGCGTTGATGATCGACTGGATCCGTTGTAAAACTCCTTTCGGTCCGTTAGCAAACAAGGAATTGCAGTAGTCAATGCGAGATAGGATCAATGCATAGGCAGCATCACGAAGTGCATTTCTGTGCAAGGACTTCCGAACAATGCGCAGTTGCCGCAGCTGGTAGAAGGCGCTGCGAACGACATTGGCAACTTGATCAGTCAGTTGCATGTCAGAACGTAGCTGGACTCCAAGATCTCGTACATATTTTACAGGAATCAGTTTGACATCTCCAAGATTGACAGAAGGCTCTGCGAATGTTCCAGCTCTTCGGACACTGGAGCACCACATTAGCTCAGTCTTTGCGGGATTCAGGCGAAGTCGATTAGCTGTAGGCCACTGATGGATGGCAGCGATACAATCTCCAACTTGATCGGCTGCTGCTTCTGTGTCGGTGGGCTTGACATGGAAATATAGCTGCGTATCGTCAGCATAGCCATTTGATTTGAGACCGTATTCTTCAATGACTCTGGGGATGTCGGACGTATATAGTAAAAACAGAAGAGGTCCTAGCACTGAGCCCTGTGGAACACCATGTGACAGAGTAGCAGTAGAGGATTTTTGACCATTGTACTGGTCGAACTGCGTGCGACCACTCACATAACTGTGAAGCCAGGAGAGGGCTCTGCCACTGTTGTGGTGACTTATCTGAAGACGCTGCAAAAGAATGGAATGATCAACAGTGTCAAAGGCAGAACTCAAATCCAATAAGGCAAGAGCCGAGACGTTTCCTGAATCAGAAGCCATGACGATGTCAGAAGAAACCTTGAGCAGGGCCGTTTCTGTCGAATGAAAGTTCCGATAGGCAGACTGAACTGTAGGCAGCGTGTTGATTGTTTGAAGATGGCTTCTAAGTCGGTTGCTAACCAAACGTTCAAGTATCTTTGATAGAACAGGCAGATTTGAAATAGGACGATAGTTGCTAAATTCGTCTGAGTCGATGCCATCTCTTTTCAAAAGCGGGCCGACAGATGCACTCTTGAAAGTTGGAGGAATAAGTCCTTCTGAAAGCGACCGATTGAACAATATTGTATAAGGTAGCCAACAATATCATGTCTAACCTCCTTCAGTATCCTTGTTGGTAGCGGATCGTGGAGTGACTGCTTGTTCGGAAGGAAAAAAAATAACTTGTGAAACTTCCTCCTCGGTGACAGGTGTAAAGTCGGTGAGGTGGTCACCATCTACTTCGTGATATTGTGGAGGAAGCGCGTTTACCGTGTCAAGCTGTACTTTTTCAACCTTCTGCTGGAAGAAATCCAAGAAATATTGGGCAAAGTATTGAGATAATGGATTTACCTTCTTCTTTTTACCAAGGACGGTATTAATGGCTTGCCAAATCTTCTTCGGATTTCTGGCATTTTCCATGAGCTGAATTTTTCAGAAGGAATCACGCTTGGTGCGGCAAAGACGATGATATACCTGTAGCTTTTCTATCCAGTCTGCCCTACTAGCACCGCTTGGTGAACGACGATATATCCTCTCCAGCATCCTAGCTTTGCGTTTAGCGATCCGGCAGTGATTATCGAACCAGCAATTAGATGGTCTCACACGAAATTTCTTTTTCCTAACTGGTGCTAGTTTATCAAGCGCAGTGTTCATAGATGCGTCATATAGGTTGACCATGTCCGCCAGTGATTGTTCAGACGCAGTCGAGAGTGGCACAGGACCAAGTGTCTTGATGATTTCATCACGAAATTCTGCGATGTTAAATTGTCTCCAATCTCTTGATAATGTCTCCTTGTAAGTCGGCGCTGGTGGTGAAGGGTCGCATCAGTAAAACGCTGCTGATGAACTGTCGTCGTCGACAAGGTTGGCGATTGCTGATTGAACTACACTTGCGATGTGTTTGCGAATTTCCGTTTCACAGCGGGCCAGTTCTGTGTCGTCCTCACCTCTGTCTCGTGGTAGCGGTGCCCGTGACAGCGCATCGGGAATATAATGCGTTTTTCCTTTCCGCCACGTGGTCACAAATTGGTAACTGCTAAGCAGTAATCTATACCGCAGAAGACGTGCGTTACTTATTTGATCCAACGTATAGCTGTTCATGATTGGTAATAACGGACGGTGGTCGATTGCTACAGTAATTCTTGCATCCCGCTGAGGTAGATGTGACACTTTTTCATAGACCAGGCAATCGCCAAGCATTCAAGTTCAATGGTGGCATATCTTGTTTCTGCGTCTGACAAGAAGCGGGAGCCACATTGTATCAAGCGCCAACCTGCTTCGTGTTTCTGCAAAAGAATGTAGCCCAATCCTCCTAGACGGGAAGCGTCGGTCTCCAAGATGGTTTCTGCTTTTGGATCGAATGCCGCCAGTATCGGTGTTGTTGTCAGCAAATCTTTGATCTTTTCAAATGCGGCGATGTGAGTCATTGTCCATATAAATTCGAAGGACGGCTTCAACAGTTCTCGCAGGGGGGTGGCGGCGCTACTGATGTGAGGGGTAAACTGTCCCAATTGATTGACAAGGCCCATAAAGGAGCACAGCTCTTTAAGCGTTGTCGGTTGAAGGTAGAATCGGATAGCCTCTGTCTTTTTCGGGTCTGACGCAATACCTGCCCTGGATAGTCTGTAGCCTGCGAATTGCACCTCGCTCTTTGCAAAGTTGAACTTTTCCGCGTTCAAGTGATTTGGTGTGAACGACACCTTTCTAAAATACTTCTCACACGTTTAATGTGATCAGGAAAGTTCTCATCGTCTGCCAAAATGTCGTCAACAACCTTGTGGACGTTTTCTAGGCCAGCCAATGCGATATCCCCTCTAAGATTGTAGGCGTCGCCAGATGCTACAAATCCCATGGGTGAGCGTAAGTGAATGTACCGGCCCCACGGTGTCATGAAACATGTCAAATATCTTGACAATAACCATGTTTTGCGTCCATCGTCGTGAAGAAGCGTGCTCTCGGTGACAATCCAGAGACGGCGTCCTTTGGTGTTGTCATGGGGTGCACCGGGCGTCGTACCTGATCGTTCTAGCGTTTCAAGTCGACGCAAAGTCTCAGCTTTCCCTCGGGTTTGGGTACGACGACGAGTGGGTGGCACCGCTCAATCGGGCGATCGCCGACGGGCTCGTAAATCTTTTAGCGACCAAATCGTCAATCATTGACTTCACTGTGTCTCGTTGAGCATATGGGATAGGACGCGCGTTATAAATTGCAAAAGGTTTCGCATCTGGTTGTAGTTCGATCTTCATCGGTGGGCACTTCATCGGTTTTAATTCGTCCTCTGAGGAGAAGACATCCGCAAACTCTTGTAGCAGTTCATCTTTAATACGAATAAGGTCGGCTTCGCTTGGTTCGAAAAAGAGACGTTGGTTGTCAGGGGAAACGGGCGATGTGGCCGAAGTGAAAAGGGGTTGTGGAAACGTAGGATGAACAATGCCAAGCTGTTTACACGCAGAATACGAAAGGTAAAATGTCCTTATGTTTTCGCAAACGTGGATTGGCTCGGAAATAATTTTGCCGGCCAACTTGAGATCTAGGATGATTGTACCTTCGACTTTAAGTGATGATCCTTCGATGCCGGATACAATCGGGCTTGTACCGATCTTCAAATCATCGGTTGTCAGGCCTAAGCCGTAAAAATGGGTCGTGCTCATCACGGAACCCTGTGCATCGGTATCTGGAACGACCTCACATTTCCCCAGGTAAGCAGGAGAACATGAGCGGTAAACGTCGATGGATATCTGTGGGTCTTCGGCCTCCTTGCATGCCGAGATCGTGACACTGCTTTGTGACATCGATGTGGTGATCGCGCCTTCGCTGCTGGTCACAGCACTTGCCGTCGATGGACACTTTCGTGCAAAGTGGCCGACCTTTTGATACTTGTTGCACGTCTTGTGTTTTGCGGGGCATTCCTTCCCCTCGAGATGGATAAATCCGCAATGCGGACACGCCTTTGAACTAAGTGAGAGACGGGGCTCACTCTTGCGATGCTTCGTAGGTGTCGCCGCGATCATGGTCATTTGACACTTCAGCTTCTGGCTCCCGATGTTGCCTTTCTCTTCATTACGGCATATCGCCAGCGTTTCGAATAACGACGGCGGTGGGGTCTTTGCCAAGAGCTTTCGCCTTGTGTCGTCATCCCGTATATTGCAACGGTCAACAAGGTGGCTAGCCATGAAGTCGTCAGGGCTCATCGAGCGTAGATCGGCGTCTTCCGCATTAACGCACAGCGCCGTATAAAAATGGTCGAACAGCTCGTTTTCTTCCTGGCGGCGCTGTACGACTCTCAAACGATCTAGGGCAATGTTAAGCTTGCCCTTCAGGTAGTTCTGTAGGATATCAATCATGTCGTTTAATAGAAGAGCAGAGTCATCTGGAATATCCATAGAGTGGACCATTTTGTCAAGTAATGCTGGCGTACAAAAGCTTCGAAAGGTCGCCACTTGTTGTTCTCTGCTCTGTACGGTGACGTTAACAAGTTGGCAATAGTTCGTCCATGTCTTCTTCCATTGCATGAACTGATGATAGGTAACGTCGCTTTCCAACATCGGTGGCGGTTTAGCAGTAACGCGTGGCATCATCGACGGTCGCGGTCGGTCGGGTGACTCTGTCGTTTTTTCAATTAGAACCATGCTTACTCCTGGACTAGCGATGGTTTAGATCAGCTCAGCAAATTGCTCTTGCTGCTGTTTTTGCTGCTGCATCATCAGCTGCATTAGATTGATCATTGGGTGCTGGGCCACGCCTGGTGCAGTCGCTCCTTCGCGTGCGTGCACAGGCTCACTAAGCTGTCTCTTCAGCTCCTCGTTTTCCAATTCTGGATCCGCTTTCGTCGGCTGTGGCATGTCGATTATTCAGACCCGAGAGTCAGTTGAATACGTGTAAGATTCGTGCATCCACTGCGCCATGTAATGATCTCAACTCAAGAATGGCTTATTCAACAAATCTGACACTATATACAGGATTACACTAAGCTGTCAACTCAAGCTGTTTGTTTACATCATGACATCATTTTCGAGATCATCGTTGAGATCATTACAAGATGGAGAGCAGCGAGTGATGTAGTAACTGTAAGATTTTGTAACCCATGAAGTGTGTCCAGGACGGTCGAACTGAAACAATAAGAACATATCAAAATGAGAAACTTAATGCTTGCCAAAATACACAATAGCTTAACAGCAAGTCGACAATAATTAAGCGTTGTCAATAGTGATATATGTTGAAGCAACTAATAGAATGTTATGCGTGAATTAGAATTATCTTCTGCTATACAGTATCATGAATTGAATGAAGGTTGTGTATGCATTAGTTAGTTTTTATAGCTGCGTTTTCTGAGCAAGAAATGCAAACAATTATGATGCTATGGCAGTCTCATCAGGCATTCACGTCACAACTCAGACCGCCAATCAGAGCCCTGCTTCAGTCGTTATAAATGGCTTGTATTTCGTAACTCCATTCCCTTGCAATGTGCACTCTCGAGCTCTTGGACGGGCTGACTACCCTCCGTCGTATCTGCCACAATTACAGTATATACTCAACTCAATCTCACACTCGCCTATTCATTCGAACAATGCCTCAACATACATACCCTACAATGTCCTATTATCCGATGTAATGCTCCGAGTTCTTTGTGTAGGAAGAGTGTCCTACTTTACAAATCCATTAATCGTAGAGATGAGGAATTCGTTTTACAACTTGCACGAATAGATAGAACACGAATCGATTGAACTTTCGTATACTGTACCAAGATGGGTCCCACCAAATCATGTGAATTTTGAAAAAGGAAATGTCTGGAAATTAATCCAGAAGGTGATTCATTGTACTCACATCTAGCAACAGACGTAATAGGGCAGTAGTGCTCTCCATCGTAAAGAGGTGTTTTCATTGTTCCTGGGATTTTTCCTGGGAACAGTTTGTCGTATCAATTTTCTTATCTTTCTTGTAACATCTGTATGACACTTCTTGTTTAAATTATTCTTCTGCTACTAATTACAACACTATGTTGAAAATAATGTGAGCTGATCCCAGGCGGTTGCAACATGCTCGTTATTTATTTGCTCAACGTGTTAACTTGCCACTGACAGATCTAAAATAATCTACACATTTTGAATTCCCCCCTCGCTAGATTCAATGTTACATTTGAGGGCAGAGCACGTATTTTTATTGTGACATGGGAAAGCTTATAATATTGAAATCAGAAAGTCGATCTTTCTGATAGTTTACTGCCAGTGAAAATGGGATGGAAGTCATTACACAGGACGGAATCAGAAACAAAGCTACAGTAGGGCTGGAAATCTCTATTCTTTTAGATTGAAAACTTCACCCTGCCGTGCCCGTGACTGAACCCATTTTGACAGACAGTAAATCTTACATGAATGGGCTTGGTTTCTGTCGAAAGCGGTGGCATATCTGTTGGATCTAATCAAAGTAAGTTCAGTTTAATGTGATTGCAAATTCGTAACTGACAATAACTCGTTTTTCTTCGACACCTTTACGCGGTACTTTTCAGCATATTGAGGTGCTAGCAGCCTCGAAGTAAGGAACGACAATCGAATCATTGTCAGTTATCAATTGGCTATCACATGAAATGGAAAATAATCTGCGTCCATCGAACAGATATCACATCGCTTCATTGCTCGCATCACCTCGTCGCTCCAGCTCATTAGAACGGAAGACGTGTTGCTAGGCAACCTGTGTAATTCGCCTCCTTTTTAGCAAACAGTTGTAAAATCCACAACTGTTGAGCAGATGTGGTGGCCCATTGTGCCATCAACCTATACCCCACCTGCCTCAGTAGATACCTTTACTTAACATTTGATTTTAATCCCCCGGATTCGTTTTCCGACTAAAACATTTGTGGCATTACTTTTGTGAAACCTCTCGGGACCTCGGGTTCTCATTCCATTCCATTTACTTGTCTACGTACATTACTATCCTGTCCATGGCTTTGCTGACTTTAAAAGGCCTTTGTCTACCGCAGCAAGATCAGAGACCTTCCTTCTCGCAATCTGTTTAACCGTATAATGTCCTACACGTCCTCCGTAACTGCGTTGTCCTGTTTTCTCTAACGTGTTAATTTTGACTTACTATTTTGGCTTGGATTTCATGACATCGTCCAGTGGTCATCTTCAAGGTGACAACCCTAGCACCATTTTGAAAATCATATTTGTGGACTATTTTCATGTAACGTATCTTTATCCTGTCCTGTTGCACTTACACTGATGTTTTCATCAGACTTGACATTGCTTGAGGAGTTTCATGCAACAGTGCTAGCTGTGAAAGCATAATTATAATACTGACTGATGACACTGTCAGGGAAAACGCACGAACAGGCCACTCATTGTACAGTACTAGTAAGTACATTCGCCCTCTATTTCACTCTACACTGAAGCAGCTCAGATAATATAATTTTTATATTGTTAAATCACAACGGAAACAAGAAGCGATTTAAGAACATTTAAACCTGAAATAACTTGCGGAATAAGAATATTGGGCGTGAGCCAAATGTTCCTGGTTCTTATTTCGAAAACAACGCAACATTAGAATGACATTTCCAGTATTTGAATCTATACAAGAAAATGAAATTTCTGTCACATTCTGACCAACAAATTATTTTATTTAAATACAAATGTAAATTAAAAACACTAATACAAACGATTACTCAAATTTGGCGAATGTGCCGCGCACACTCTCGGCGTTCCCGCGCTGGATGGCCAAGCTCAAGTTTGCTATGAACTCGAACTTGCTCGTGCCACTCATCCTAGCGCCTAGATCTTCAACGAAGGCCTTGGCTGATGGGCCAAATGCACCAAGCGTTTCAATAGCAATCGGTGTGAATAAGAATTGTCCTTTTAGATCTCTGTATTTTGTTTCTTTGATGGCTTCGGCTTTCGCGGCAGCAGATTTAAAATTTAAACCAACAAATTTAAATACCAAAAATTACAGTGTTACCTAAAAGAAGTTACCCTGTGATATTTATTCGGAACCTGTTCCAAATGTTGTTAGCTATACTGTAATCGTTTTCTCTTGTAGTAATTATGGGTAACTTTTTCTTGAAGTAGCAGCTATAGGAAATTTTTTATTCACATTAAGCTAATTTTGTAGATAATTCTAGACAAGTTTCATTATATCAAATATCAATATTCATTTATCATTTTCCAGGATGTTTAATTGAAATAAAAATCCATTTGAAACTTTTCGCTTTTGAACAACCGTTTGTTGTGATAGAGAGTTCACTTATGCTTAGCCAGGTTCTATTGCATATCTGGCATCTGCCCGAATGTCATGATCCGTTAGGGTAACGGGCAGTTTCAATGAGGCAGCATCATTTTTGAAAAGCAACAAGTTAATTCGCGTCGCTAAAGAGTGTGGTTCTGTTTCAGATTATTCAATTATTGTACTATAGACTCTTTCTTTGTTGTGTCAGTTGATCTGGTATCATGTAGCTAAATCGTTTAGACATAGTCAATAGACATAGTTTAGTTCTATATTGACTATGGTGCTGCACAACTTTAAATTTACTTCCGAATTTCGAAAATGAACGGCTGAAAAAATTTGACCTTTCCGCATGTTAGCGTTGAAGCGTGTTGTACTTCTTTATTGCATCGACCAACTGGATTACAGATTTACATAATATGAATTCGATTACAGACATTTCACAATACTAGACATGACGTAGTTATAAATTACAATTATGGTTAATGCTGCTGTCTACAACAACAAATGCTGTTGTTGTCTTGAGTTGAATGCCACATCGTCACGAATTATGATAATTTTGCTTTTGCTGTTGAGCGCAATTTTCAAGACACTGCTAGCTTTCTACGAAAGAATAGTTTTTCAAATGTAAAACCTTGAAGTATTGCCCTCAATACTGCAATACTGAGAATATGCATGCATATTATAATGCGAGGCATCACAGGCAGTGATGTTGCGAGGGTCTCTAGCGGGTTTAATATTAGTCTTAATTAAGTCCCCCTTATACATATAGTAATAGACCATTTTCATAAGTTACCATTTTGGAAAAAGCAAGTGCATTATGGGGAAGTTTGATGTCTCTGATTTCGGAATACAGAGAAAGTTGGATTTGATAATGATTCAGATTTCTTCAATCTGTGCTACTTTGCTTAAATATATGATTTTCGTTGATATTATGAGTCAGAATCCCAGTTTCTTAGCTGCCTTCAGGCACTCAACATGCCCCACAATGCACTGGTTTTCCCATAATGGTAGCTCGTGAAAAAGGACTATTGATCTTCAATACAACACCTTATTGTATTATCATAAATTATAAGAACTGAACTTGCATACCTACAACTTAGCATAATTTAGATCTGGTTAGTATACTTGAAAGATTTGCCATACATTCAACTCAATTATCAAAGAACATTTTAGGTAAAAAAGCAACAAAAATATTTTATTATGATGTATTAGTCTGTGAACTCAGCTGCATGAAAAACAGAACTTGTATCTGATTGGATGATCTGAATAAATGATGATGATGATGATGATATTTTACAAGAGTTCTTAAGCTCTGTTCTGCTGTTGCTACGATTGTGAGACATAGCTTCAAGGTGTTCACAGAATGAGGAAATTACGCTTCAGGAACTATATGGACGCAGCCAACTTTAGCAGATCCAGTGCATAAAAAGCATTTGACTACCTCTTCGTTTAGCTTTCCTTGATTCACTGCAACTATACATCTTCGTAGCGATATCTTTGTATTTTGTTTATTTTAGGAAACAACAAAATTACAGCTGGACTTACAATTTTTATATTTTAAACCTCAAAATTCTTCATAGCTCTAATTCGCATATGTTATCGTTGCGGAAATGTCACATCAGGTGTGGTCAAAACTATTGTGTTCAACGAGGAAACCCTGCTTCTGGTCTAGGAAATTTTCCATCCAACAAAATGCTGCATGAGATTTTTATTTTGTAATAGTTTTGCATGTACATTGTATTCTAATTTTGTAATAGTTTTGTATGTACATTTTGTATTTTAATTGTATTCGCATGTTAGATGAAGTTTACTAATTTATTTCTGAACTTATAATTGTTTAAAAAATGCATCTTATCAGTTCTGCGGCTCATTTTACAACGGACATGAAACTTGGAAGTAATTAACGGATGGATGGTTTTGTCATTAAATACTATCTAATGAGTGTGAACATCTATTATTTTTTTCTGCTCTTCGAACTGCTTCAATCTCCAAAAATGTATCTGAGAAACTCAAAATTTGGTCAATATTGACAACGAAACACACTAACAATAATTTATGCCACTTGTCCGTGCAGAGTAAGAGATATATAATTATGTATACTATAGCCTGCTACATGTGTTTAGCCGGTTACTTTGTCTAGATTTTTGTTCAATAAATACACGTATGATGTTAAATTTTTGTCACGTGTTTCAGTTTTATAAATGTTACGTAATATCGTAATACAGATTGTTTCAAATTTTCTTAGCGCGTTCGCGATTTCATCTCTGCCCAAATCTAATCAGTTCTCCCCACTATAACAAGGACTTGAAACAAGGAAGCAAACGCATCGATGGTTCTCTCATTCATATTCTATCTAATCGCTGTGGTCAGTTAAGGTTATTTAAGTTCTGTTCTTCGTACGGCTTAAAGAGCAATAAAGCTTTGCAAAAGGAAATATTTGTCCAAAATATGGCGAATTTATATCTTGATAATATCTGCGGTTACTGATCTAGACGAACTCCTATATTGATATCTGTAGCTTTAGTTTGAAAAAGCATTCAGTTCTTTGTTCCTATGTGAGTTTATCACTTCTTGATAATGATTACACTATTATGTATTATAATAGATTCAAAAGGTTGATAAGATGATTTAGCGATGACACTCACTGAGAACTTGAACTTGAGGTCATAGTTTGCCATGGCAACTGAAAACTGTATATACCCATCCAGCGTGTAACACTGGTTTGCGTTTCTCGAAGATAAAGCGTTGCTAAGCATATCGTGACATCTTACCATAGCATGCAGAAAAGGAATTCTAAACAACTTGAGGATTTCTTATTTGCAGTCATCCATCTTGCAGGATCATTCTACCGCGGAGCAATTGCCTTCCTCTTTTATGACCGAATCGTGTCCGCTTTCGGAATCATGCGATAACGAAAGGTTGTCAAACCCACGATACGAACTATATAAAATCGATCGTATCCGCTTCTTTGACACATGAGAGCGATGTTATTTTGATGATGTTTGGTACTTTGCTGGTATCAGATGAATTTACCGCTCTATTACGCTTCTGTTTGCTATAATAAGAGCACAGGCTTACTTAGACATTCAGATCACTTTGGGACCCTCTAACTACTGCCAAGGTAAGTTGAGCTTTCGCAGCTGCGTTCTGCTCGATCACATTCTGCACTTCAAACATCTTTACCTTGTGGTCATCTCCTTTGTGCATGAAATATTGCCTTTCTCTCTCGTAGATGCGTTTAACAGTTGGCTTACTCGTTCTTCTTGGGTTCGGTGTCATTTTGCTACATGATTGTCATGGAGAAAAGACTGAAGACGATGACAAAATGACAAATGACAATGATGACAGTGATGATGACGATGAGGCTGAAGATGATGCAGCTGACGACAACGTAGAAGCTGAAGGTGATTGCGTATTCTAGAACCTTCATCATTTCGTACCATGATTGTATCATCTCCTTAGTGGCGGTTATGTGAGTTAATTACGGTCTCTGCCAAGTAAACAAACGAGCGTCTAGACTATGTCACATATAGGGACCCACAGAGAACCTCACATTTCTGCCCTGATTTGAAGTTCTAGTTATGTATTCAGGTGCCCACTTCCATAGTTTCAATAAAATAAAATGTCTCCGTTCTCAAAACAATGATATGTTTTACGCAAATGGCGAGACATTTGTGATATTGAGTAACTACATGGCAAAGTCATTTCAACGGTTCATGAGATTTTTATAATTATTTTTTGCAGTTGGAATGAAAGATGGGTCACTGAAAGAAGCTGATCCTCTTCTTTGGAGCCGCCGCCGACGTCGCAGACGCTACCGATACTACTTCCGACGCCGGTCATACCGTCGCCGTCGCCGTCGTCGCCGATGGGGAAGGTAGATCAACACAGTTGAACACTTGCTGGCTCCCATGACAACACATAAAGTGTTGATCGAACGTCAGCTACTTGACCGTGTTCAATCTTGATTCGTGTCTACGTTAATCCTTTGTTAGATTCCTAAGAATAAAACTGAGCAAAGCAGAAAGATCGTTGAGATTTTGCCAACTGGAGTGGGGTAGTCTTAAATTCGGAGGTCTTGTAATGAACAAATAGACGGGCGTGAAATTGTCTAAGGAGCTATACACATTTCTCAAACAAGAGTGAAACGTTCTCGTCCAAACAAGGGTTTTCTTTAATTTTTGGGATAAAAATTTCAATTCTCTCAGACAACAATACTAGAAATACTGGGAAAAGCCACTGCAATTGTCATGAATATATTGAACTTTTCCAGCTTGGGGATTCGGCTTTGAGCATTCATGTCTCCGAAGGGTATGTTGCAGTGGGAAGAATGAGGGCATTATAAAATCGGACTTTCAGGACCATCCCGGTTTCTCACTTTTGCCTGACTGCAGTTCTCAGATTGCCGAATGCTGCTGCGCGGCAAAGGGAGATTCTTCTTTCTACATCCTCCGAGCAGTTTGTGACGATGCTATCAAGGAATACAAACTGTTTAATATGCTCTACGCTTGCATGGTGATATTATCTTGCACTTTGCTACATTGAACCTCATTCATTGATTTGAAGCTATGCCTGTCTGTTCTGTGGAGGTCTTGATATTGCTAATGATAACTCTGAGAACAGAGTGGGTTATCAACATATCTACTGTCAGTGCAGAAGGTGTCAAAGAGGTTCTCGGGGGGTTGTCTAATGTCTTCATTTCTCCTATCACAAATTTCAAGGAATGTGTTGAACATAGTGAGTGAGAACAGACAAATAAACATCCCTGGCAAACAGAGCAGACAGGCCACACATATATAATGGAACAGCTGCAGCAAATGTCTGCTAAGCAACCTTCGTGTTCTACTTCAATCTATATAGCAACGGCCACTGAACTCACGCTTGGTTATAGACTTCACCTGTGCAGAATATCCCTACCGTTCCATTCCCTCACTTCGTAGAAGATATTTGAGGGCTCCTTTTATAGCTCAGGAGATGTTGCGGTCTGTTTGAGCGTATCAGGGAATATTGACCTTCTTGGGGGCAGCAGCTCCCCCTCTCATCAAAACATGTGTGATCTTCGTCAAGTGCGGCCGTGTTTTGGCGCGCTCCGCACTGAGCGTGTTTTACTGCTGGTAATAATCTGTACGTCCTTCGGACTGCTGCGGATGCCAGTAATGAAATCTCCACCTCCCCAATATGCAAGGAAACCTCGGCATTGTCGGCGTGGATTCTGCTCCAAACAAGCACTTTGTGCCCGTCGCGAAGAAGATATTAGCGTCGATCACGTCGCGTGTTGCAGCCTACTTGTTCGATTGGCCCGAAACTGCGAAGTCGCGCTCGAGTTTCGGATGGAGAACATTTCATCTCTCCACCAGCGAAACAACCCTCTCGCTCGATTGCCACGTTCAATTTGAGACTAACCCTCAAGTGTTCGTGGTGCCCGAGGGAACTCGTAACACTTGCAAGTAGGCTCAACTTTATGTTTGTTGCTGTTCAGGAACATCGCATTTGACACATTAAAGATGTGAAATACTGTTCCGTTCTTTTTGCAATAAACCTCATGGTGCTCCTATAGACCTGACGGTATCCCTATCTTGGGCCTTCGCCTCTCGATTATCCAGTGCGAGTTGCTTACCATCATGAACTCAGTGCTGGTGGAGGACGAAGCATCAAGAGGATGGCAACGGTCGGCAGTCATCACCATCAGCAAGAACTCGTCCAGCAGCCTGGATCAGCAGAGAGGTATTTACCCGAGCTGCACATCAGGTAACGCCAACAACGACATGCTGCATAGACGTTTAGCATCTGTAATTTGGCCGTACTTGAGATTTAATCAAAAAGGAGGGAGATCAGGCCGATCCATCATTAGTCAGATCCTTAGAGCTAGAATTGTGCTAGAAGGGTGTCGATCGCACCAAAAGAACATAGTCGTGGCATTGATAGACTTTAAGAAGGCTCTTGATTCTGTTTTAGATCTAGGATTAAGGACCTCCTGTCCTTGCTGAACGTGCCCCCAATCTCAATCAACGCTATCATATCGTTCTATTCATCTACGCCTGCTTTTGTCAAAACTCACTACGGTGAGACTGATGATTTCACGACGTCTGGTGATGTATTACAAGGTGATACGTTGTCTCCATTTCTTTTTAACCTAATTGTTGATTATTTCGTCGTGTATGGGGAAAGTAGACCAACAAAGTTGAACACTTGCTGGTTTCGATGACAACACATAGAGTGTTTGAATGAAGAGGATATTAATGGTTCTAATCTGATAGCAAGCGAGTTTCAACCGGTTGACTGCCTGCAATCATGATTCGTGTATACGGTAGACCTTTGTCGGATTCTTACCAAATAAATCTGATCACAACAGAAAACGATCGTTGAATATTTG
>OFHS01002605.1:0-20233 GCA_900245855.1 Calvadosia cruxmelitensis | reverse complement strand
TAATAATAATAATAATAATAATAATAAGTACTATTATTATAACAAGTACTCTTCGTAGACAATATGATGCTGAATGACAGTACTACGAAGGTAAGGCTTGAATAGACTGCATGACGTACGGCATACGATGTGGCCCACACTAATGGATCGAAGGGACAATGATTCTAATGCACAAATGATTCTAAATGTTCTGAAATAGCACATTTCATGACTTATTCATAACTTATAAATAGCACAAAGCCGGATTCCTACGTTTGCTCGCAACTTTCTTCTTTGTCCGCCGGAATTCACCAATCTGGGCGCGATGCAGTATCACGTGTTGTTTCATCTCAAACGGAAGACACGTGATCGTGTCGTGAGAGCTGATTATATGGCCGCCATGGCAACATGAGCAATCAAGTCAACAGACTCCCTGTGGCATCCGGACAACGGCGTTTCCTTTTGCCATTCTGATCTTGAATACCAGAGATTTGATGACGACGGCTTCGGCCGGGATGGTCGATCTGATGGTTTTACTATGTCGCGATTAAGCTTGCTCTTTTTCTAAGTGCTTCCGTTTGTGCGGGCTCGTAATCAGTGCGGCCCACGTGCTCCCCGGTCGCCTTTGCGAGCAATCGGCAGATTGTATTCACTGCGCAGGCGTTGAGATTGACAGGGGAACAACAGCGCATCTCGTAATGGGTCACCACAATCATTAGTCAGTGCAGCAGAAAATCAACAACCCGTGCGAGTAAGAGGGCGAGAGCAACCGTGATGCGAGGCTGCCTTGCGTGGGTTCGCAGTGGGAATGCGACCGACGATAACGGAGATGGGTTGTCATCCAGTGGGCTCTGGTACAGTGATCCGTCGGATGCAGGCCATACATTCGACTGCGCTCATTCAGAGTCATTGCGGCTAATGATGTGATTATCTGTCGATCGTGTGACCGAGTGGTCGGCTAATGAACATCCGCCCAGCGATGCTTAAAAGCAGGCCACCTGCTCGGGGGGGCTCATTGCCAACTCGCCTGCACCAGTTCAACGCCAACTTGCAATATGATATCGCTATCCCACTCGAACGTCTTGCCACTGCTGGTCCTAGCTGGCTGCCTGCTCTGTTGTATTGGCCTCTCGTCGGTGCGGGCATTGTCATGCCTGCCGTGTGGCGATTGGACGTGTGTAGAACTGCCGGCATGTCCAGGTAAATGATAACAAGATGTTGTAGTTGCACATGTGGCAGTTGTCACTTGGTCTGGCTACCATTTGGACAGCTGATGGCAATATGCAACCGTCGCCCTGGTGACTAAGTAAAGAAATGACCAATTGACATTTTCCTGTTCCAGGTGGAGTTGTCAAGGGAGCATGCGGCTGCTGTGATGTCTGTGCCAAAGTGGAATCGCAGACTTGCGGCGGGCCATGGAACATCGGAGGCATCTGCGACAAGGGATTGTTCTGCGACAGAGCGGATGATTTCTCAAACGGAATTTGCCGACCAGGTAGCGGCCTCAGGCGTCAAATTACAGTGACTGGGCGTGACATACTGTAGGAGGGGCTGTAGTAATGTTCTATTTATGCGTTTTCTATTTCTGTAGAGACACGAGGACTTGAGAAGTGTCCCGTTATAAGCATATACGGTTATCCCAGATACGGCTATCGCAGCTACATGTGCGAAGTGAAAGAGACGACATTTTGCCGCAGGAACTGTGCCAGGTATGCGTACACCAGATACTACGATCCGTTGCCATGGTACAGGTCGATGGGTTACCATGACATTTGTTTCTATTTAACAGCTGCTGTGTCCACTCGACGACATGCAACCCCAACCCTTGGCTGTACATCAGCAGCGAAGGATGTCGAATGGAAAACCAAGAGATCCCTGGCCTAGCGACTACGCTCACCACCAGTCAGCTGACGATGGCCAGGCGAAAGAGAGGTTTGGACGCCTACGAGGCATTTGACAAGCGTGAATGAATAGCCGCGATTCATTTCACGAATCTGCTCAGATTGAGCACAAGATAGACTCACACGAATACGTCATGCGGCAGTGCGTTTCGATCACGAGTACTTGAGTCGTGCTGTCAGGGCTTTTGGCCGGTGCGCCTTACCCTTGTCCCGATATACTGCCGCCTCGTTTTGTATTCCATTGTATTGTATCAGTACGTTCTGGGAAGCTGGCCTCTACTATCAAACGAAAAATGCGGCAAGATGGAAAGCCGACTTGAATCGTGCTAACTTGGTCAGTGTCGTTTTGAACAACATGATTTTGACAACAAAGAGAGGCTGTTTACCTCTTACTTTTGTGATTAGCTTGTAGACATTCCTTGTTCTTATTTTTTTTGCTTAATTTTATTCGAAGTTTCGCAAATAAAGCAAATCTTGGCTGAATATCAGTCAGCACTTACAGAAAACTTCTTTACTTCTTCTCTCTCGCTTCTCTTGTTGACTTCATGCTAAGGCCAATGTAGACAGCAGCTTGGTTCTGTTGAAAGATATCAGAAAATTATTTAGGTATGAATTCTGGTAAATAAAAGTTGCGCTTTGTGAAGCAAAGAAAAATTGATCCTAACTGATGTAATTCCATATAAATTATGGTTCGGATAGAAGCGCATAATTTGTAGTGCTGCGGGCCCTATAGGTATATAAGTATACATGAAAACCTTAATTCGCCTTAGGGAGGAGGAGATCGGTGCATGCTGGGAATTTTCAACAGACTTCTGTGCAATTTAAACAACTTAGCTATAATTTGCCTCCTTTCTGCCAAGGAATCCCACTCTAGATCTTTCAGCATTTCTCATTTGCTGTAGTGATCATACTGACCTGGAATGTAGCGCACTTCTCTGGACCATTTCAATTCGATTGATGTCGGTCTGCGCGTATGGATCCCCAACAGAAGGAGCATAATCATGATAATCTAGGAGGGTCTTACAAATGCATTATATGCTAGCATCTTCAATCTCCGTGAGCTGACTTGCAAAGTTTGCTACTGGAGATATTTGGCGATGAAACTCATGCTTCAATCGACGCCCATGGAGCTCATACGGGTATTCTGATCGCATCTTTTTCTTGTCGCTTGTCGTCTGAGTGGAATTTCATTTGCCATTTCTGTTCCCATTTCGCTAGCATGGAGAAATGCTGATGCCTGATTGCCATGCAGACTATTGTGTCAACAGCAAATAGGCGCAGGGTCGTATCAAGTGCATTGGGAAGGTCGTTGATGTAGTATAAGAATAAATAAGGACAAGATACAGAGCCTTGTGGCAAACCAGAAAGCATGTCTAGTTGTCTACTTTATTAGATTGCTCACCTTCCAAGATTACCGACGGCGATCTTCTGATAAGGAAGTCTTCAATCCAATTGATTAGAAGATGATGCCCAACATTGTGAAAAGCTTTACTGAATCCATGATCAGGACATCAGCTTGCGCTGCAGCTGCGGTGTTTCTTGTTAATTCCGTAGCAAACTGTTGCTGATTGATTGTTGGTCATCTAATTTTCATCGCTTGAAGCATTCCCATCCGCTGTATCTGTATGTTTATCTCCACTTCATTAATCGATGTCCACAGTCCGACTGATCAGCCATCATCTTGTGAAGCAAAATAAAACACCGTCACAAAACATGGTTTGAATTTCGCGCCAAGCCGGGCAGCCTCCCTTTTGTTGCCAATATCTCGATGGGAAAACGAGACCTACTAAGTTTACTCACGGTGACTATGAGATCGAATCCCATTGGCCTCTCCTCAATCTGTCTCCCGCGTTCGGTCACGTGCCAACATGGCGGGCAGCCGAGCCTCTGCTATGCGCAACAGTACCGACAAAACATGCCGCTGAAGGCTCAGGGGTCACCTCTCTTCTTCACAACCAAGTCTGGTTATGTGCACCGCTTTCAAAACACTCTACCCCCCGAAACTGTCGCTTGAAGTCGAGAAGTAATCAACAATTCAACATTGAGCATCTTATCAAAGCCAGGGGGCCAAGAGTGGTTTTCATATTACAAGACAGCATGCTTTTGACTTAGCAGCCAACTCACTGCGGCTAAATTAAGCCCAATAAGGAATCTGCTGTTTTTGTTTACCGGACGGCTGTTTGCCACTGCTGTTGGGTTGTTGCTACTGTTCCTAGGCAACTGATATCAACGGTGACATGGGAACCAATCTTCCTGCAGGCAACATGAGGCAACTGATTGGCGTGTGTGTACATGTGCTTGTTAGCGATTGGCGACAGCAAGAATCGACTCATCAAACAGCAGGTATAGCGGCAACTGGCAACCGTCTTAATCGACAAACCATCTGTAAATAGTGAAATTCCCGAGATTTGTTCAACAATCAGTAGGAATGTTGTTATGAAAAATAAACAATTTTGTGGTGCAGCAGAGGTAAATAGCCTTGAACGGAGAAAGGGTCGACCGCTGAGGTCAGCGAAGGCAATGTTTTATGACTTCACTTTGTCGCCATTTAGTGGACGAGAATGACACTCGGCCAGACGTTGGCCGTCGTTCTGCTACACCAGTCCAATCCCTTCATGTGTCATCCATCGTCTTGCTTTCCTGCTTATGTTGCCATGGCAATGAAGAGGCCTATGGACATGTGATTTGGTCAGCGGATAGCGTCCGTGGTTGGTATCGCATGCGGTGAGTCGCCAGTGCTGCCAAGAGCGGGCCGCAACCATTGAAGTGGCCGCAACATCCAGGCGTGCCTCGATCGCATCGAAATAGAGCAGGCATATTCTACCGATTGACGAATATAGGACACTGCGACGGACAGCACTTGAAATTGAGGCTCATTCACGTCACTGGATGGCTTTCAATAGCGAACGCAATTAGAGTGGCGAGACAATGCCGAGAGAATGGGTTGTTGAACATTGCCTGTCCGACCACAAGACCGACAGAGTTTTGGCTTGGCTGAGCACCTATATCACACCAGCGTAGCAAGAGCAACACTGCACGGTGCTGCTTGACGGCAAGACAACGGCAACAGAGACCAACTGCCTAACGTACTGAGCAGGGCCACCAGCGGCCAGTGAGAAGCGTGCGCCAAGCAGAAGATCCCTAGAGGGGTCTTGGGAACAACCCTAGTCAGAGCATTCCATCGGTGGACAACGAAGCCGCGGCTCGCACGACCACGCCATGTCTCTCTCTTTGGCGTCAGCGCTCGTGATTGCCGCCCTGGTTGCCAGTGGACGCTGCCTGAGTTGTGACGTCTGCCAGAAGAAGGCATGTAAGACAGCCGTCGAACTCAACTGCAAAGGTGGGTGATCGACTCAGCTCGTATGCAACGATGAGTGTTTCTTAAATTTCCTGTAAACGCAACATGCGAATGTTTACTGTCACAATGGAATTGAAGAGATGGCGGAGTTTCGCAGGAAATACAAATTTGGGGTAGTTAAACAAACCTTACCTGGCTTAAGATGTCTTTGTTTGTTTAGTATTGGAGTTTGAATGTCGCTAGATAGGGCTCCGGAAATACACTTGCAAACACACAGCCGCATGTGCACGAGAGTGGATCAGCCGCGGTCGAACATTATAAGTATGAACGCTCGCGTGCAGGCTTCTTAGCTAGTGTAACCTCCATCGTGTCGTTGGCGTCGATTAATTTTCAATTCACATTCTCCAGATTTGAGTTTCTTACTGGTCCTTACTAAACAGCATCAAAGCACGGATTGTATAAACGCAAATGAAAAGCGATGTATTTATTAGAGATCAATCTGTGCTGGAGATAGTTTTCAATCTCGTGCACTTTCGTTTCTACATTCGAATTCGATTTTTCTAACGGATTATCTATCTTGAGAAGCATTCTACAAACAAACGCCACCATCATCCTTGTCACGTGTCCGACCTGGCTACGGCCCAAGGCTGTTGACATGACAGCAACAACCAGTATTCTCATTTCAATCGTTTAAACCCGCCCTGCTATCATTGCCTCTACCCCCGTTCCACTTAGACGCAGTCGAATGGTTGTTTCATTTTTGATGTGCCTGCAATGAGGCAAAACAAAAGACGACTGATTATTATGATCTGGGGTCTTATCCGTGGACCGGGACTAAACACTAGTCTCCACTAAATTACTAAATTCTGTATTTGAGATTTAGTCCTAGGCTGTGCTTTAGTCCCGGTCCATGAATAAGGCCCCTGGTGCTTCTGCCCCACCCCCTGCCGTGCGCTTTGTTCGCTCGCCACATCGGCTGACAACAGGTAAGCGGTCGTACGTGCCCAAGGCGCTCCGCTTCAGCGACTAGCAAGGCAACATGACGCAATCCGCATCACTCAACGACCCAGGCAATCTCACGGGCAATCAATTGGCATAATGGCCACCCTTAAATTGATTAACGAAATGATCACTAAACTTATGTCATCGACAGTGATGGCTTCCCAGCAGCCTCCACGAGTAGCTGTAACGCAAAATGACGAATGCAACTCAGCAGCAAGAGGTCACGTGACTGGCTCGGTGGTCTCCCACTGTGATACTGCTCAGAGCGGAATTCTAGATTCGATATTGGAAAGGCTGACATTTTATTACCTCTGTCATTGATCAGACAATGCCGACATATTGGATATTGCTAGGAGATATTGCACTTCGGATTGTTTGCCTTGACCGACCATTGTCATGGATGCCAATGACGTAATCAATGCTTATTGGTTGTCGTTTCGTTTCCAGGCGAGGTTGGTAAGGATGTATGCGGCTGCTGTCCAAAGTGCCTGCGAGTGGAGGGCCAAGTGTGCGGTGGACCATGGGATGCCCTGGGGAAGTGCGATCGCAGATTCAACTGCGCTAAGGAGAAGCCCAAAGATTTCAACAGCAAAGGGAAATGCGTTAAAGGTAACAGTGTACTGGCCACCGCGCAGTAACGACACTATGCCGCCTACTTGATGGGCAATGTTCGTCACCAGACCTCATCATTTCGTTGCAGCCAACACGTCGCTGTTGCCGCCTTGCAAGATTTGGAAGTTCTACTACAAGCTCCTGCGTGGCATGATCTGCGAGAGACGACCACAGATCTTCTGCAACTATTCGTGCTCCAGGTAAGCCAAACCATTCCTCGCTTTCACGCAAGAAATCTGCGAGTTAATTGTCATGACAACCATCAGTGATGAGGGATTTTTACCCGTACAGGTGTTGCGTGAACAGCCACGCTTGCAATCCAGACCCGCGAAAGTACTTCACCGTCAAGCAATGTCAGTTGCTAAGCAACCGACCACTGACACCACAAAGTTGACGGAAGGCAGTCAACTACCGCACTGGCCGACGGTAGGGTGGCGGCACATTCCCATGGTGCACTGCAGTCAATCAGACATCATTGAAGTTGCTCCGTGAGAATCAGAAAGGAGGACATCTGCGTGGTTGCCAAGCAACGTACTATTGCACGCCCCGTTCCCTCCGATGGGGCAATATGCCCCCGCAAAGGTGAAACCGGCGTCCGTCTTACTATAAGTCATGTGCGCACGCGCGAGGAGTAAGCACAGTGTCGTGCGGACGGAGTAGTGATAGATCATGAGTCATTTGTACATATTATTAATCATAGCGAAAACATTGTACAGCATCAGCAACAACAACAACACCAATCACGAGTTGTTTGTCTCAAGCGGCGATGATGTTGTGTTGGGGTCCGAAGGGGAATCGTGTGATGTTCTCGCCCCCATTCTCAGTGATCACCACAATGTCGTGCTCCCTGTAGCCCCCGGCCCCATCCTGACCATGGGGAATGACGATCATGGGTTCCATGGAAACGACCATGCCGGGCTGAAGGACTGTGTCGACGTCCTCGCGCAATTCAACGGCCGCCTCCCTTCCGTAGTAGTGGCAGAGTGTGCCGAACGAATGGCCATAGCCGAACGTGCGAAACGGCAGCAGGTCGCGAGAGGCGAAGATTTCATTCAGCTCACGTGCAATGTCACTGCACTTGGCGCCGGGCTTAAGTAGTTCCAGGCCCCTGCGGTGGACTTTGCAGTTCGCTTCCCAGACCTCCAACGTGCGCTTGCTCGGAGTACCGAGGAAGAGGCTGCGCTCTAACGCCGTGTAGTACCTGCGATGACAACAGCAACAGGATACAACTTATTGACGCTCGCTTTCCTAGACCTCAAGAGGAGCAACGGTAGCACTGGAAAGATCAGCCAGAGAACGAATAACCCGCAAGGACGGTCATTCATTTATGGTCGACCACAACAAAGTAGAACATCCAACTTGAAAGCAACGAACATTTCATAAATCTACTAGAAACAAACGACAATCGAATGGACAGAATTCTTACGGAGACATAATATGCAACAATGAAAAATAAAATCAAGAAACATATGAAAATAAACTAAACTAATAAAAATAGCAGCTGAAAGCGAAAGAAGGCCATCTTACTACAAGCGAGTTTAGAAGGACTGAAGAAGGAGATTATGGTTATCTGATTAAATAAGAGCTAAAAAATACCAGTGAAGAAATTGTGAGTTCTTTAATATGAGGATGTCCATTAGGGTGGTTAAAAAAAAGTCGACTTTCGAAGTATTAACGGGATCAAGGCGAAAAAGTTGTGAAACAGGGTAAAAACGTTGCATGTAAAAGGAAATTCAATTCGAAGCACGTTTAGAACTCTCGAATGGAGCTTGAAGTTTTGCCCTTTTGAGCAGTTTTTCTCCGTAGTGATCCTTCTTGCGCGACTTCAGTTTTGACCACAAATCGGGTTGATTTCGTAAAACTGCAATTATGACGCCATTTCTGGGCGTAATTTAAATATTCTACTTGTGCTAGAAAGAGAAATAAATTGCCTGTCTTATGAATTCAATTATAGCGTGGAAAACGTATGGAAACATAACGAACCGCGCCTTTAAACTCGCATAAGCATTCCGTCGTCTCTGTAATGCTGGCTGCCTGCTCAAGTTCAATTTCGCTTTATCACTAGCAATTGAATATGATCTTAAAGGGCATGACTGTCCGATCTAACATTTGGGCAAAAGTCATACACATGAGGATAATGATACACCTTCAGAAACAGTAGACTGTAACGTTTGTACTGCCGATCTAGAGATCGGCCGATAATTACGATTGCGACGTTGTTTCTCAGCCTATTCTAAATAATATAGTACAGTTGCTAGAAAGGTAATTGAGTTGCATTCCGCATGCAGTTTTGATAGCTTCAAATTCAAACAAGAGTATTACAAACCGCGCCTTTAAAGTCGTAGCTTTGACTTCTGAGCAGTTTTCTGAACAAAGTAGCAAATTGTCATGGACAGAAGAACCAGTCAATCATGATTGGAACTCATATATCATCAACAGAATTATGTTTCTTTAGAATCTGACTTTATTCTTAATATTTAATGAGACCCCTGTTAAAGGAATTCGATCATTTGATTATTGGGACTATGTCGACATGAATGCGTGTGCAGCGAAGATCAAACGATGAGCGATAAGGGACAAGCCGATAACGTACAGTATACGCTTCAAATTTGAAGACGCGAATAACAAATTTACACTCCAGAGAAAGATAATAATTTTGTGTACTGTACTAATCATGTTTCTGAGCTGATTCAGACATGCTTGGACATCTTTCAATTCTCTTTCTCGTGCGCTTGCGATGTTTCGGAAGGAGGGAAAAAACAGGGCATGAAATGGTCTTTAACTAGTTATCCCGCGCTGTTTAAAGAAACAATTTAACAGTCAACATTCAGAGGTCGATATATCTGCTTTTTGTTCTCTGAATGTTGAATAAGATTACGCATCTGCTTAGCTACACTTTTTGATAAGCACCCTAGAAGGCTGTTTCAGTGTGGTCCAGAGTGAAATAAAGGTTGAATGATCAAACCAACGCCATGAAGTTTGCAAGGAGAGTTGCCACGATGGGCAGAAAGTTTCAAATTTTATGCTGAGTTGTCTGAAGACGCCTTGTGAAATCTGACTCTTCTTGCGGCTGAGAATGATTGACAAGGCGGTGCTTTCGCATTTGCTCGCAATCATCGCTAGTGCGGTTCAAGTCGCTATGCGGCAGAACACAAAACGATGATTCGAGAGTTCTAAACGTGCTTCGAATTGATTTTCCTTTTGCATGCAACGTTTTTACCCTATTTCACAACTTTTTTGCGTTGATCCTGGTAACATTTTGAAAGTCGATTTTTTTTTAACCATCCTAATGTCCATGGAGGGATTGCTGTAGACGCCCGCGCTTGCTATCAGTTCACTGGCGCAGAGAAAGAGAGAGACCATATTCAGAGTAAATTAAGCCAGGCGGTTGGTCCACGATGAGAAGCAATATATCTGCGTCTGCATGATTTAATATAATTATCAATTACTGATGGATTGAAAGTTGGATTGAAAATGGAGCGACCTGGATGGCCAAGACTGAAATGTTCCTTGGATAGTGACGCCAAAGAAGAACCATCAAAGAAATGGAAGAGTCGCACAGTTGAAAGTGTGACGGAGAAAGGTTCAACACAAAGGACATATAGTTACACCGACGACACAGCACGGGTTCTACATGGGGAATTTATGATAGTTTTAGTTTCACAGAGGTAGAAAATCCATTTGCGTCCATGCAAAAAAAAACACAGCAGAAGACAATAGTAATACTTCATTCGATGTTATTTCATCAGGGGAATAGCCCGTTCATCATCTTGCTAACCGTACTAGCACAGAACGACTTATAAATATCACGATTGTTTAAAATATTAAAATCAAAACCTTTAAAATTCCTACGTAGTACATTTAAAAGTGACGTTGTTCTTGCCATGCCAACTGCCTTCAGCACGGGCGATGTGACCAACGATGCGCAGTCTCTTTTATTTCACAATTGCGCTAGCAGACGAGGTTAATGTGCGCAAGTCACGTGTGATGATGAATAGGGTCCAATTCTGCTTGAATGGTATGTTTGCAGACCAAAGAATGTTTATAGGTTTGAAAGACGACCACGCCAGTCCTCTGCGGGCAGATAATTATGACATCGACGGTAGAAGGTAGTACCGCTTAATAGTACCGATATAATTTTGCCCTTTAGCCATGTCCAGCCAGTGACAACGCAGCATGTGCTGCTGATGACGATAAGGATATTCTGACCCGTTATGGGAGGAGAGCGGAGTTGTGCAAATGCAACAAGGTAGTACGGCTTCCAGGTATTTGAAAGAATGCACCTGTTCAGCAAATACCATGTGTCGAGGAGAGTTGAGCTTGGCCCTTTTTGGAAGACCAGAACGTTGTCTTTTTAGCGTTTAGCTGTAGAGAAACAGTCTCACACACAAGTTCAATTGCAGATAGAATGTGTTGCTCATCTTCCGTGTTGTCTGCGAGACCGCGCCAATGGTCGATGGGAATGTCATCCACGGAAGTCTGATGATGGCATTTCAGGAAAGCACACAGATGGGAAAGCAGGAGGGTCTTCGTCTGCTAAAGGTAAATCCACAACCGGACGGACAGCCAATACGTAGAACGTAATCAACGAATAATGTAAATAAAAACCGGGCTAAGTGTCTCCGTGGAGAACAGCAGACGAAGTCATAAAGACAGTACAAGATTCACCGTGGATATTTATAATAATTATTATGGCAGCTGTCATTGCCTCCAGGCAGAACGCAGCGTCATTCAGCAGAGATTCATTACACTGAATTGCACAACAAATGAAGCCAATGACAAGATCAAGAAACAAATGCATAGCATCTGTCAGTATCTAAAAGTAATTGAGATTTACTCAACGCAGATGGAGACACATGGGCTTGGTCCACTTGCCTATTAGTAAGACATTCTAGCTATATCATATTTAGAAAATGATTATAAACAGCAACCTCCTGTTGGCACATGTGCAGGCTGTGCTAAAGAAACAGACAGCAATAAAAGAGGACAACTGCCTTATAAGAGAAGTAGTTACAAACTTTAGAAATAAATGTGCTAGCCAAGTGGGAAACATGCAAAATACGAACACTTCTGAAATCCAAATTAAAACATTGCACATATAAATCGGATATATGCAAAATTAGTGTCAAAATAGATCTATCCCCAATCTCCTGAGCGCTGAAATTAATCTATAAAAACCAACCGAAGGCCTACTGTTATTATTATCCATGGTAATTTCTACTGCGAATGTAATGCCAACACAATTATTGTCC
This sequence comes from Calvadosia cruxmelitensis, assembly GCA_900245855.1. Classification (NCBI taxonomy): domain Eukaryota; kingdom Metazoa; phylum Cnidaria; class Staurozoa; order Stauromedusae; family Kishinouyeidae; genus Calvadosia; species Calvadosia cruxmelitensis. The sequence continues at coordinate 8,189 of OFHS01002605.1, read as the reverse complement.
ACATTAATTGAATTAGGTAGATAAATAGATTTTTATTGACCATCAAAAATTGTTAATTAAATACAAATAATATTTAGAAAAATTTTTTTATACATGCCTACATGGCCACGATCATCCTATAAGCACAAATGCTTGTTTGTTTGTGTTGGATCGTAAATTGCCGGCAGTGCTTCAATCACTATTTTCTATGCAAATAAACTCCCCGTGTCTGCAGAGAGCCTACTAAACATTTTCGAGATAGGTGCACGCATCACACCATCTGGATCGGAACATGGTCTTTATAAAAAGCGGCTCAGAATGAGAAACTGTAACTGCTCTCAAGCGGTCTTACAGCACTAGCTGGTCTGCGCTGCTAACCCAGCTGCATCCAGCATCGTTGCTTCGCATTTAGGCGAAGGTTAATTAGTCCAATACAAATCACAGATTTTCGTTTTAGCCATAAAGCAGTATCTCCTACCTGAACATGGTAGCCTAAAATCAACTTTAGGAACATTATAAATAGCTGGTCCCAAACCATGTACAACCAGAGCCGTGTTGCTTCCCAGAGGTCAGAAAATCCGTACTTGCTAACGAGTGGCAGGTGCCGGGTTTTGAACAGATATACATAGTATTACTTACATACATACAAACAGACAGAGGTTTGTGAAATATAGATATAGATGGTCTGCTTGTTTACCCGTTAATAATGTGGTAAATTATAACACTTACCCAGCAATCATGGGAAAACAGTTCAAACTAATGATGTCTCCATTCTGAAGTCTCCTTGTTGTTACTGGGTTGTGGGCACCATCCGTGTTGATGCCGCCCTGGACCCATGACCATGCTATAGCAAAGAAAAGATTGCCACATATTAACAAGCAACAACGAGTAATGAATACTATTAAAGGACTAGCTCATATATCAAAACTTACTGTTCATTAATTCAGAATGTGGAAATGACTTGGCGATCTCTTGCACCATAGCATTTGTGCTTTGCTCAGCCACCTCATACTCAGCCACATTCAAGCCAATTGCCGCCTTTCCCGCCGCTCCACCAATATCAGCCACCCTTGCCCCTTCCTTAGTGATGGCTATCTCTTCGGCTGATTTAATTGAACGTAAGTGCATGGCTGCTTGACCAACATCAGCATACTCAGTCGATACCGGAAACAGTTGCTTGAGTTTTTCAAAGCTATCAACAGGTAAATGATCGCCTTCATAGCCAATCCTCTTTGCTCCAGCTACTGTGTTTTGAATGGCATGAAAGTAGTTGTCGCGTTGCCAGTCTGTGTAGTTGATGGTCTTCCCTCCGTGAAATCGACGGTATGGCTGGCCATAGTCAACAGCTAAGATTGAAAGGAAGAGCCATCAGGCAATTGATCGACCATATGGTTGTCATAGCAATGGAAAAGAAAAGCAGAGAAACCTACTTGAAACAAGAAGTGTTGCATTGTCATGGTTGATCACGACGGCATACGGCCGGCCAAACGCACAATACACAAAGTCACAGAAGTAGTTGACATTGTGATAGGAGGTCAGCAGGCAAGTGTCAATGTTATGCTGCGCCATATGCTGTCGTAGGTTTCCTATTCGCCTGTTCATTTCACCCTTGGAGAATGTTGGAACAACCTTCTCTCCTTGGCTACAGTCCACGGCACGAGGAAATGGCTGGCTCGCCTGATTGCTAAGCGATGCAACCAATGTCCTTGTCCATTGACATTGTCGGGTAAGAAGGCGTGACATCATCATCTGCAAAATGAGTCATGTTGCAGTTTGCAAACTGCAATAAACAATTCCATAGCTGCCTAAACAACAGACGAAACAGTGATGCTTGCAGGAGCAAACAACAGCAGATCCCTTCCTTACAATGATTATACCCATATAGGCCCATCAAAACTCTGCCAGTTTTATATTCTAAAGATCAGGCCCACTAGGCGGGCTAAGTTGGGCTACTCCTTCAAACTTTAGAGCTGTTTAAACAATTCAAGTGTGCTGCAGATGTGAACAGAGGCCTTGATCAATCTGTGTGTAGTAAAAATGGAACAGGCTCTGCCATGGTTGCTTGCAAGGTGAGATGGATTGTCATAGCAACAATAAGTAAAGGGAACAAACCCGCATCTGTCATGTGCAGGATGTGACATGCCGTCAAGCTGTTCGGAACCAACCTGACCCGAGGTACAGTTCTAGATGCACTGGAATTTAATTAATACAAAGCAATCACGATCTCTGGCAGCCAATCACATTGCGAATTATGACAGTCAAAGTAAGACTGGATTGAAATGACTGGAGCATTAAAAAAATACGCTGATTTAAGACAACAAACACAACTTCCGCTCACAGACATCATCGCTTTCTCAAGACATGGTTGAGGAAATGATTATTCGATATTAATTTCTTGATTTCAGTCATTTATCTCACTATTTTCAAAGATGGGTAGGCCTATATTACACTGTTTTCTTTGTCGTTTCTGGCCAGCATTATCAGGATGCTTGACAAGGCTGAACATGACCCCTCTGACCTCTAGTTTTGTCACTGCCCGCAGTCTGGGTGTGTCAAAGATTGCCATTGTTATGATGACGAAGCTACAAGCAACTCCATCTTGAATGACCTATTGCTTGCTAATGAACCAGCAAACATAAGTCATGGTGAATGTCGCATTAGCATTGGTATACAGCATTTTTCTCATCATCTTTTTACACCACTCTGAAATGTTGTGACTCTTGCAGCAATCCATAATAATTAATGGTAGCTATGTGGGGACAGCATGATCCATTCTGTAGGTTGACCTTTTGACCCTTTCCTAGTCATTGTAAACATCTTTATTTGTAATTATGTGATCTGCTTCTTCTGTGTCATATATTCTACAATAAATGGTCGTCATGGTGACATCTCCGGCTAGCAGCATAGTTATGGCTCTGATCATCATGTAATGTAAATCACACAACTCCCGATAATTCCATGCTCTCTCTCTCCCTGTCATGGAATGACTACATGCAGATGTGTCAATTATTAATAATTAATTATTACTAGTTGGTTATTAATGAGTAGTTGGTAATATTCACATGCCATTGGATGCAACCCTTAAAACCCTAACCCTATTCTCCAGGGGCAAATGTACGGGGGTACAAAAGCAACAGTCACATTCTCCGGCTTGAGGTGCTAAATATCAGCTAAAAATGTCAGCAACACTTTCAGGGCAATAGGCTTTCAGAGTGGGCGCCACACCACTCGATGAAATAGCATATCACTAAGCTACTATAGAGCTGTAAAATTATAGCACACAGCTTAGAAGTCAACCTTATTTGAGGGTGCTGAGCCAATAGCGAACAGGTGCCGAGCACCCTTGACATTTCATTTTGCTCGTGGAATGTCACAGTGCTAGCCAACGAGGGTAGTTTGAGTACCCCTACATTGCTGGCCGATATAATTTTGCCCTTTAGCTATGTTCAGCCAATGACAACGCAGCATGTGCTGCTGATGACGATATGGATATTCCGCCCCATTATTGGAGGAGAGCGGAGTTGTGCAAATGCAACTTCATTTGCAGCAAGCTATCAAGGCTGCCAATCTCTTTCTCTTTGCGGCGATACAGTTTTGGTGCTTTACTGGTACGCCGATCGCTGCCATGTCGTCGCAGATCATCTCGCTGTATGTAGCATGTAGAGCTCCTCCCAGGCGGTCTGGCTCGCTCGGCTGGTTCCCATGATGAAGGACGATGGCCATTGGAGTCGCGGGTCGGCAGAATATGTGGCCAAGCGTGCAAGGCGTTTTCGTTGTAACACTGTGGTTGCTGGCAGCACCCAACATTTCCTGTACAGGTCAGCCTTGGATATAATGGCAGGGTATCCTACTTCGATGGCCATTTGCAAAAAGGATAGATGTCCAGCATCCACTTCGTCAGCCTGTGCTTTCGTCATTACCCATGATTCACCGCTGTAGAGAAGCACAGACTCTATGGATGCTTTAAAAAGGCTCGTCTTTGCAGCGATGCTAGCATCTGATGCCCATACGTCATTTAGCTTCCTGGTGGTAAGCCATGCCAGTTGGCAACATTTTCGGAAACGTGCTGTGGAGTCAAATGTCTGAAGCTTGACTGCTTCCCTGCGCCTACACATGCAACGTCGAACGGTGTAGCCATCTTCAAGTTGAAGGGATGTTCACACGATGTAGTCCATCACAGTAACAAATAGGTATGGGGCAAGTGTATCCCCTTGCAGTACTCCAGTTGCTGTTTCGAATCTGTCTGTGTCTCCAGATAGGGTGAGCACAAAGACGTGAGTGTTGGTGTACAGCGCCATTATTGCGTAGACGAAGCATGGTTCTACTCCGTAGAATGTGAGTATCGTTTGTATTGCACCATGATCGACACAGTTGATAGCCTATGAGAAATCAAGGAAAACAATCCAGAGATCATGTTTCCTAGCTCTGCAGCAGTCGACACAGATGCGGAGTGTTATGATGTGCTCGGTAGTTCCTCTCGCTTCTCTGTATCCAGCGTGATAAGGTAACAGAACAAACTCCATGCGCTGGCGTAGTCTGGTCAGGAGAACCTTGTTAAAGATCTTTGCACTTCCAACCATCAGGAATAAGCCTCTTTGATTTGTCACTGCTATGCTGCCTCCTGACTTTGGAATGGAGGCGATGACGGACTCCCTCCACTGGGTGGGTGGGTCATTGGTGATATTGCTGCTGATGCGACATTCCAAGCACAACCTAGGGGTGCAGACTAATCAGAGGGCACTTCAAAAATGTAGACGTAGAGCGGAGCTCAAAACAAGCCGCACTTCTGGTTCAACAGGTCAATCTTTTTGCAAGCTCTCGTAACGAGGCATTTTAAAAAGATGGCGCTCAGCGAAGGTGGATGGACGACAGTTGTTGGAAGCATGATAAACGCATTAATCGATGCCTCGATGGTTTTGCTGATGACATTTGACGAAGAATGCTGCAGTCTCTCCAGGTATCATGCTGCAAGGAAAGCTTTCCGTCATTGTACAGGCTCAGAGAGAACCTGAACCAGTTGCAATTGAAAGAGTGTATGAAATTTGAAATCTGCATTTTTCTTTGTCTGAATTTGCACATGCTGCAAGTCACACTTCTATGAGACTGTTGCAGACTTAAAGGTGTTTTGTGTTTTTAAAGAATCATAGTAATTGAAAGTTAATTGGCTTCTATTGTTGTCTGCAAATCTTCTGGAAAACATGCTGAGAGCTTTCACGTGGCGTCTACCATGCTACCTGCTTAGTGGAAAGCTAATATTGGCCTGAATTCTTGATTAATTTTCAAGGTTTTGAGTCATTTTTGTTAACGATTATTTCATATTTAAGTTCCGTTTAGTTTTAACATGCTAGATTCCAGTGATGGAAGTAGGGAACTGCAAGTAGCGCTATTTGGCAATTTATTGGGAATAGCGCTACATAAGTAAATTTAAACTATTATTATTATTATTATTATTGTTAAATATTATTAGTATTACTCATGTAATGTAATGTAATCATTTGGCACCTTCTGTACATTGTAATATGTCGGGGGTGAACCCCATCAGATTTACATTAAAAATATATAGATATGATGCCAACTTTAAGCCTAAACGGCAAGGGAGGAGCGTTGCTCTCACCTTCGACAGCTGTGGAAGCGTCGAACAGAGATTATGCAAAGTCAAGTGGATATAGAAACAATTGCAGGGATAATGAACAGAATTTCGTCAGAGTAAATTGGTCGATGATATCGTTGGACCGAGCTGCACGGACAAGACCGTTAGCGGTTGGTTCTTTAGGAAAGGAAGTGAGGAAGTCGTTACTGTAATTATTGTTATTATTATTGTTATTTATTATTACTGTTATTATTATTACATTTTGTTTCATACATATTTCTAATTTGCTTTTGAATACATTGATGTTCTGCTTCTTTCTACAGTATGTGTGTGATGCAGCGTTCAAAGTCTTCTTCTTAACTATATTGCAACATGCTCAATCTTGCTCTGTTTTCAAAGGACTTGAATACATAATTATGTACCAGAGGGGCTTCATAAAGCTTCTTGGGGATCAAAATTCAAAAATAATTCCGGGGGGTGTCCCACGACCCCCAGTGGATCGTGGCTACGCCCTGCAGTCTGAGCCCTTATTATTTTATGCTATCCCTGACCCTATACTAACACTAGCCCGACCGTACCCTACAACACCTCAGTTAGAAATAATAATAATACAATGTACTTGCAGTTGCGTCCGTCGGGCGGCCAGCTCGCGCTCACTAGTCCGTGTTATTCAGTGACTTACCTCGCTCGAGCAACTCCAAGTGACAACAACAAGATGGAGAAACGGCAAAGTCAGACAGCACTTGCAGTGGTAAGAAGAGGGGCGTCCGCATCGGCTGCTATACGCTGCTACCTGCAAACCTTGAAATCGGTTGGGATGACATGGCAGGGTTGTGCAGCAGGCGTTGTTACCAAAGGTGGCCGATGATTGGTTGATCGTGGCTGCAGCTTTCGCCTATTGTCTGGCACCGCTGTCTGATGGAGGGATGACACAATGGGAAAGGAGGAGTACCACAACCTGACACCAAAGGTACAGCAAGCAGAGCGACGAATGCCACTGCAGTGGCTGACGCATGCCTGATGCATCTCTCCCTGTCGTGGGACTAGCAACTTGTCTATCATATTATTTGTATGTTATGGACGTACGGAATGCGAAAGCCTCCTTCTTTGCCTCCTACAGAACTAAATGATCTTCAGTTGATTAGTTCGCGCGTTTCTCATTTGACAAGGAATATGTGAATAGCCTTTATTTATCTGGCTGCCGACCCGTGCGCGGTTAGTTTGCTGCTGCTGTCCACGCAGATGTCATTTAATTTCTATCGAGTTTGCTGACTCCACTTTTCCAGATTGCCGTGGTGACACTTGTGGGCCACCGTACCAAGACGAGAGGGAAGGATAAGCAGAGCAGCAGATCGCATTGTTGAGAAACGAAGCAAGCAAAAGTCGTACGCATTGTTAGCATCGTTTCATTTCCTCATTCATTACATGTATACAACAACAACAACAACATTACATCAGGTTTCTTCATTTTGCCACAGGTCAAAGATGTACTCCTTTGCGCATGTGTAGACCGCACCGATAAACCTCGTCAAGCCAGTGTCCTTCGGCTGCAGAGGGAATGGAAGGCATACGTCATCAATGACTGAACTAAACATCAGCTGCTTCATCCATGCACGAGGACTGGAGAAGAGAGCGAACGGAGGCTGGCATTGGACTCACCCGGTTCAGTCCTCGACACATTTTATCCTTCATAACTGCCACGAATTCCTTGTTACTCAGTTGGCCATCGTCTGCGAGAGATATAATTGTGTCGAATTCAGTTAATCAACTAGAGGGATCTGGCAAGCGACTAGCGAGTGATCCGCCTAGGAAACAAGTGAAGGGAGCACTGATGGCACAAAGTAGCAAGACACCGACCGGCATCAGAAGCAGCACCCCTCACCATCCATTCATATAACTATACTACACAATATTATCAGTATATTATACGCGCAGACAATTGTCAGTTGACTTATGACTCCTATAAACACTTAAACAGGGTCTTCACTAGGAGCAATCTTCATAATCATAATTCACACGAATAACAACAAACGCATGCAAGAGCAACAGAGAGAGTGGAACGTTAGAAACTACCCAATGCTTTACTCTCTTCTAAAAAGAGGATTTCAAATGATGCTTGTTCGTTTGCTTGTTTTCTTTTATTACCAATATACCTCAATACAAATATAGGTCTGTGCTAAGTAGTTTCTAGATGTTTTTCAAGACCGTATAGAACAATATTTACGATTAAAGCAGAGAGATTACAAAATGTACTAATTAATAATATTACAAAACTATAAGAGCATACAATATTGAAAAACAAGTTCTACCCTTCCTATTTCTTAAACAAACGGATTTCTTCATCCAATATAGTTATAGAGCTGCATAAAACCATGGTTGAACAGTAAAGCTAGTTTTTCTAGAGAAGTTATTATTTTAGTTACACACCGAAATTTAGGAATAATCAATTCAACAATAGTATAAGTCATAAGATTGTTCATAGAATTTTTTATTAAAAGGGCAGAAAAATAAGAAATGAATCTCATATCTATCTCTCCTTTGCCACAGTACAAAGTAAAAACACAATCGCTCCTCGAGCAACTCTTAGACCGTCTTTTTTATTATTATTATTATTATTATT
>OFHS01002604.1:0-20235 GCA_900245855.1 Calvadosia cruxmelitensis | reverse complement strand
GATCCCAAGCTCTGTTAGGGCCCAAACATCGAGAACAAGAGGACACGGAATGCGCTTTCATGTAGACAATGCTAAAGGGAATCTGAGGCATCATTATTTTTTTAATCGTGTCATTCGTCTCTGGAATTCCCTACCAGACCAGAAGAAATAACAACTGTGAAGAGTCATGTGCAATTTAAAACAAACTCACTTCGCTAAACTTGTAACTTAAATTTATCAGACATACTGTAATATCAACTAATTCTGTAAACCGATTAGTATAAGTGCGCTAAATGCGCCTTCTATTCGTGTATTATTTGGAAAACTTTTTACATATTTCAAATACATATATATATATTTTTAAGTGCATCGACTACATCAGCCACAGCACCTGCAAAAGTCATGTCTTCCGTGCAGCAAATGGCAGGCATGTGGCCTATTCCTGCCATTCCGTTCTTTGTGGACACATTTGTCCTTCCGCTACGCCTTCGGACAGATTATCCGCCATAACAATGTCGCTCGCGCCTTCGGCACCCAGCGTATTGCTTTGCCTAATTTGCCGTTCTCCTCCAATGCCGCAAAACAAAGAGGCCCAGTGGCCAGGCCGCCACACGTGCCGGTAGTCGACAAGCCATTTGTCGTAGGTCCGGGTTGCTCACCCATCCCTGCCAAGTTCGTGAAGCTGATTGTCAGTGGACGATTCATTGAGCTAAGGGAGCTCATCTCAAACCACTCAGCAGTCAGGGATGCCAAACCACAATAGTTCCTTGACAGGAGAATAGTCTCCATGTCTCCACCAAAACGTCCCCGTCGCTCAATTGAGGACATTGTGTTATGACTGGAAGCTTTCAGTATTTATACATTTGCCTTCTGCTTACAATCACTCTCGTCTCGTTACTTCAGCCATCACATGGCGCAATGGATAGGATTCAGAGTGATGGCGTACTCGGGAACATTGACACAGGTTGCAGTGAGTGCCCAGAATTTACATCCGTACCTCTCAATTCCGTGCCTTCAAACTACAGCATGTAAAAGAAGTCTGAGGTCGGCGTGCGCTTTCTGATACAGACGTACGTTTGTCTGGCAACTCTCAGAACAAACCACATCGCCTCACATAGGTACAATGTCAGTACAACTCCTTGCCGTCCCAAGGCAGCTACGCGGGAGCAAGCAGGCCTTGCTACAAGCACCTCCTCAATGCAACAATAACACGCCATTCACAAGGGGCTACGCGGAAGAGTATAACATCGGACTCGAGGAAACTTAAGAATTCAAAATTGCCAATGTCATTTTATGAAACAACTCCGGCACATCACATGACGGCAACGCCTATCGAACACATGCAATAACCCATCTTCGCTGGACATGGCACCCTGAACAAAGAAATGAACAGCACCTTGTCATTAGCACTCACAGCATGTGTCACACTGGAGGCGCAGAGGAACGACTGTCCCCCTCCACAAAGGGAGATGTTATATATTCATAATTATGCTAATTAATGTAAACGTCACTCTGTCTGCACATGCGCAATTGTTACTCGTCTTAAATCCATGTGCTCTGTCTAAATATATTCACAAGCACTGGGCAGAGTGGGTATGATCGTCACAGTAAAGCCATACCGCAAGTACGACGTAAAGCTACCTTATGGCGCCCTTCTTATGCGTAACCGTCGGATGCTGCGTCCTTGTCCCTGAAGGCACCTTCACCGTCGGATGAGGCCCAGACTCTGCCTGTCAACCCTGTTCCACGTCGTAGTACTCGTTTAATCGGCTAGTCAGCCTATTATGCTGTCAGATGTAGCAGTATTTGTAAAATGTCTACATCTCAAAGGAGGGAAGTGTGGCAGCCTGGTAACCAGGTCCTGGGTCATCACCATGTGTGTGTGTGACATGACTGTCATTCCAATACACAATGATAGAATGACAACACGTCTCTGTCATACAATTATCTTGACACCATTTACGTGTAGCCTACATCCCCAACTCAACTTATGTTGAGAAGGAGGCTGGAACAAGGGTTCTGAGTTGCCTGTATGATTGCTATCACATGTACTATCATCAAGAATATATATCACTGCAATCCTGTGTTAATCCTTTGGTATCACAAGCAAGAACTTCACAGTCTCGTTACCTCGACCATCACACTAGTCATTTACAGTAATAAGAGGCCACTCTTAGAGTTCGCTGTCATATAATATGGCTGCCATATAACAATTAAGTGTCCTGCAAGTGGGTAAAAGGCTGCAAAAGAGTATCACAACTTTAAAAACTTTTATTCTGTTGTGTTGATGGCATTAGTGAAAGCTGATTATAGATTTGTCTGGGCAAGTTGTTGGTTCCTTAGGAATTCCCACTATTCCATCATTCTGCAGGCAACTTGATACCCCCACAGGCAGAGAAGCATTTGAGCCACTAATATTGGGAGACACAGCCTTCCCACTTGAGTTCTTTTTGTTCAAACCGTATTCAGCATCTACTTATCCCCCAAGCAAAGATAGTTCAACTACCGCATGAGCCATGCAAGGATGGTTGTGGAAGGTACACTTGGCCAGGTACATTTGGTACATGTAGCACTAGAGGATCGGCCATTAATTTGTCACGAGAACTAGTATTACATGATCTGTCAGTTTCCTTTTGGTTCGTCAACTGGATGGTTGTGGTCTTCATTGTGGTCCGCACAGAAGAATTATAGGTGTACTGTATATGGCACTAAAATCCTAATGTTGCTGCAAAGACCATGAAACAGGCAAAAGCAAATGATCCTGTATTTTCAGTCATTTCAGGGCTAAATCTTTTTACCCTGGGACCATGTTGGTGCGTGGTCCTTTGTTTTCATAACTTGGTAGGTTTACCAGTGTCGCTGCAGGCACCACAGAAATTTAGCCTTGTGTGCTTTGTTGGTGGCTATGGATGCGCGGATGAACAACTGCCCATCGTACATCAGCGACCAATTTGCCATTGCCGAAGGACGGACTAGAGCTGCCACAAGACGAAACGTTGTCATCAGACGTATATAAACGAAATTCACAAGCTCTCTCCATCTCTGTGCTCAGCCAAAGTTTTTATGTTGCTAAATGAAATTTGGCGAGGTTAAAATCACGCCATAGAGCGCGCTGCCCACACATTAGGAATCAAGGCTAGCCTCTTAATCAAACAGGTAGTGGATAGCTGTAATAGGAGCAGTCTCAGATCATTCTTGCTTTCGCCAGCCAGCTGCTAGTCACACTTTACATACAAGAATTCACGCTCCAACCAGGCTCAGTATGCCTCGCAACACTTGAAACAGCTAGGAGGCAATGAGTCTCGCACTCGCCTTAACCATAATGCAACTGGTATGTATCAATTGGGAACTCCAATGACTTAGCAGTGTGACTGGGGCTTGGTTGTGGTGACAGGTCTGCCATCAAAACCGCTGCTAATGGCAAGTAAGTACCTCCCACCAACCAAGCACCAAATGCCAAAAACTTATCTATGGTGATGAGTTTAAAACGAACTTTATAGAAACATGATAAGCATCTAGCTGTGGCAACATGCTCAAAGAGAGATAATTTTAAAATGAATTTTGAAATGAAGCTTCCAAGCCTCAATCTTCAAAATCTACTGCCATGAAGTATTTTAAGTTAAGTTCAATTTTTAGTTTATTCAACGCCACAGTAGTGATTTGCAACCGATGATTCATTCGTTAGGCTTTCTGGTTTCAAATTCCAGATACGTATAGCATACTTGACAAACACTATAAACTGGAACCATGTGAAATCCATGTGAAAATCATGTGAAAACCATGTGAAAAGTGCCCTTTTCACATGGTTTTTCACTCCGTTTTCTAATTCACATGGTTTTTTACATGGTTTTTCACATGGTGTTTGAAATTTCACATGGTTTTTCACATGGTGCTTCCCTTTTCACATGGTTTTCACATGGTTTTGGATCCATAGTGAAATATGGTTCTAAGATTCGTAGTCGAAGCATTTCCCAATAGTCACAGAAGTAGCTTTACCAGCTTCTTGAAGTGAAGAAAACATTCTATGAATTTGCCGATATTCACCAAAAGTATTCTGGTTTACTTAAAGACGGTGAAAAAGTAAACAAGGCAGTGTTATATTTTGTGGATGCCGAAGAACAATTCAACAATCATTGTGTAATATCTATGACAAACTGGAAGAATGGGCAGATAAAGCTGTTTTATATGTGCCCAATGCCTGTGTGACAAGTGAGCAGCCACTCCAAGTACTGCAAGATTCTGCTGCTGAACCACCAGTTTCGAAAACACTAACAGACAAGAAAATAGACAGTACGTATTGATTGTTGAATTGATAGTATCAAAGTTGCACTAGTTGATCAAGATTTGAGAATTGCAGAGACACTGATTGCCTTGAATTTACTGGTAAATGATTGTACATCAGTAGCTCCAGAAGCTAAGATGGCACACTTACTTAGTTATCTTGATGATCCAGCAAAGCTAGCAACTCAAGGCTTACCTAGGACATTGTAAGGTTATCAAAACACCCTCAAAATATTGCAAGAGATACTTGGTGATGCCGTGTTAGTCGCCCGTGCATACATTAGTTGAGTTGCAGAAGGGGCCCCTATCTCCAGCAAAGACCCACTAGCATTGAGAACATTTTATCATGAGTTGACTGCCTGTGCATCCGAATCGGAGCAGATAAAATTCTTTGATGATATAAATTCATCAAGAATACTGGTGCAAATTATCTGTCGCCTCCCACAAGCCCTACAAAATCGTTGACAGCAACGAGTTGTGAAAATACGTAGCAGCAAGGAAATGGCAAGCTTAAGCGATATGCTAGAATATGTCCAAGAGGCTATGCAAGCAGCAACTGCTCCAATATGGGGTTATGTTAACCAGCCCAGTAGTACTTCAAATACTCAAGGTTATCGCTGCCAGCACAAGAAAGGCAATGTTTTGGCAATGCCAACATCAATTCCTGCTTGTTGTAACGCGAGTAGCCGTGTAAAGATAATCATGTGATGTCGAATAGTAAAGCCTGGTTAGATATGTCCACCCAGGCAAAGTGGGACTCTGTAAAGAGCAAGGCAATGTGCTTCAACTGTTTGCGCTCAGGGCACCCACAGCAAAATTGAACCTCATCGAGTGACCGAAGCGATGCAAGTAGTGCCAATCCAAGCATTATTCTAATTTGCATTTTAAGAAAGCAAAAACCGAAACAAAAGAGTCACCTGCAGTGACATCAGCAGCAACAGAAAGCTGCTGCATGTGGGAATGAATGTAAACAAACTGTGTGTCTGCAAGCAATTCTGATACAGATAGCCGGCCAAAGGGGAATTATTGAAGTTAATGTCCTCCTTGATTCTGGTAATCAAGTGTCCCTAATGAAGAAGGAATTCTGGTAATCAAGTGTCCCTAATGAAGAAGGAATTGACTGATAAGGTAGGAATCAATGGGCAAGCATCGTCAGTAAAGCTGAAGACAATCACGGGAAAATCCACTTCAAACAATTCAAATATAGTGTCTGAAATTATGTGGAATGCATCAAAGGAAACCAATGTTGTAAAAGATTGCCTACGTGTCCCAAACTTGAAACTGCAGTTTAATTGCCCCAGCGCTGCTGACAAGTCTTGCTGGGAGCATTTACAGGATGTCGCTGATCTCATGTACACCCCTGAGGCAAGTATTGATGTACTGCTTGGTGCAGATTCAGCTCATGCTATCCACCCAAAAAAGTCAAAACGGATGCAAATGGTGAACCCATAGCAATCAAAACAATACTTGGGTGGAGTCTGTTTGGAAAGATCCCTGACTGCGATTCCTCTCCCGATGAGGCGTTGGTCAATGTTATTGTTTCTTCTACAGACATTGAATTTAATTTGCAAACTTTCTTGTCAATCGAACATTTGGAATAAAATACGAAAACAGTAAATTGTTTTCTGTTAACGATAGAAGAGCGCTAGACATGACTGGAAGGGCCACCCTAGTCAAGGGACATCATCAAATTGGCCTTCTCTGGAAAAAGGATGATATTGTTATGCCTAACAATTGACTCACTGGACAGTTTGCTTGGTTGTTAATCCGTTTTTGATAAGACAAAGTGGTTATACTTGCAGACATTGAGTCTATGTTTAACCAAGTTAGAGTTCCTGAGCAGAACGGACATTCCTTCGCTTCCGTTGGTGGGAGAACGATGACATGGAAAAATCACAAGTAGAATTTGCCATGAGAACCCATATCTTTGGTGCCACTTCAATTCCTTGCTGTGCAAATTATGCGATGAATTTGACTGCGGATGAAAATGCTTCTCAGAACAGATTACCACAACGGTGAAGCAAAACATGTACACGGACGATCTTCTGAAGTTGGTCCCGACTGAAGACGAGGCTATCAGCATGGCAACCAAATTGACGTCCCCATTCCAGCGACGCCAACAACTTACAACCGTTGACGCCAAACCACTTCTTATTGTTGCAATCGATTATCAATCTGCTGCCTGGAGTCTTCGCTGCAAGAAATGTCCTCCTTCGAGAGCACTGGAGACGAGCTCAAGCATTACCGCCAAACGGAATGTCTGCGTTGGTGACCTCGTGATGGTTTACAACGAGCTTCGTGTTCGTGGATGTTGGTCGATCGCCCGCGTTGTGAAAGCTCACTGTGCTCTGGATGGACTTGCTTGTTTGGTAGAGCTGAAGACATCAAGCAACGACCGTCTTGTGCAACCTGTCATCAAGCTGTGCCTAATGGAAAGCTCAATAGTAAAACCTTGTGTGTTTACATGTGGGACTAATGTTGGAGACAGACTGCACACAGATAGGGCTGACATAGATGAAAAGACTGATTACATAGATTTGGCTTGTACGTATAATCGTAGCCTAATGACTTAGTGGGTAGATAACTGATTATGAACAATATTGACTAATTTTTTGGTCTTTTTACGTAAATGGATAATTGTTTTCCTATGCATTTCTAAACATTCTTTATGGTTCTATGCAGAAATACTAGTTGCATATTGAATGTAGTTGCTGTATTTGTCTACTTTAGTTTCTATTTAGTACTTGTACTTGATTTCCAATATTAGTAGCTGTAGAATGTATATAAATAAGCTGGTTTGTAACTTAAAATGTTGTGTGAAAACAGTGTGATAGCAAAATGCAGGAAGTTGTCTGTTGCTGTTGTCTCGTGGTGCCGACAGTTCGCTGTGGCTTGTCCCATTGTCGTCTCTTCGACAAGCGTTGTCAAAGGAACCAGATCTGTTCAATAGGGAGCTTAAGATTGCAGTGTTTTATCGCGATGGACGTCACCCGGATACAGACGTGGCCCACGAAATCACTCTTCCCCATTCTCCAGCGTTCTCCAGCTCCCGTCTGGGACGCCAAAACGGCAGTTTTCACGTCTTCGTTAGAACGCCACAACGGCAACAACAAAATGAATGAAAAGTCATTCACGATTTTGCTGGTGCATTTATCTGAGTGTGCTGTAAGGGAACAGATGCAATTGCATGATGACTGGACATCATCGCACGACTGAGAATACCAAAATCCACCTTGCACGTGCACAAGTTTGTTCCGCTTGTAGTTTAGTAAATGCAAAGTTTGTTCCTCTGGCTATCTTATTTTCCATCCGTTTTAATTTAATTATTTGTTATGACTAGTTTCGTGACGATACTGTTTTCAGGTTTGCAATGATTTGTTTCATGTTGTAACAGTTAGTTCTGAGTCAGCCACCGTTGTGAGCAGTTGAATAAATCCTTTCCGTTTGCATTGTGCTTTCGTCGCTTCGTTCGACATAAACCGTTGCAAGTGCCTTTCTTGAAGCATACTTGAATAAATAGAGTCTTTGCCATCCAGCGGAAAGTAAGTGTACTCTTCTTCATTTGATGTACGATTATACTTGTGATGTATATTTATTTCTAAGTAAAGCCACGCTATGTGACATTTCCAATTTTCCAGTACTATGAATCTACAATACAATAAATGCGCAACCACGTTCTGCTTAGCAAATTTAAATACTGAAAATTATCATTTTTACCTAAATTCAATAAATCTTTCATATTTACAATTCAACAATTTATTACGGGTTTGTATTGTTTTCAACTAATTAAACTAAGTTGCAATCCTTGTTGACGCGCTGTCCTAAAACACAGCTTGTTAGACCTGCAGTATATATTTCAGCCTACGCCTAGTTTCTTCATAGTTTTCAATAAAAATGTGGCGTCAGTATTTATAAGCCTGTCTTGAGAAAGTCGTGTTTATTACATTTTGCATATGTTTCTTATGATTCAAGTTACTATTCCGGTTTTTGTTTTGAAGCGGTACAGGACCAATGGAATGGACAGATCAACATGACCGCTTGCTGTGCAGGGAAATACTTGCAGTCAATCCTTTCCAAGCAAGAAAAAAGACTACAAGCAGAGCACAACATTTACAAACAATAAAAAATCATTTGCAGGCTATAGAGATTCCAAAGTTTCGGGTGACGGTCCGTTCGGTCAGGGACTGATACACTCTACTGTCTAAAAATATAGCCGGAGAATGGCCAATGAGCTGCCAGAAAGCGGAATAGCTCCTGAAATGAATGAGCTGGACCAGATGATCGAGGAGCTGACCGGTTTGGAAAAAAACTGCGAGCAAGAAAGCGAAGAGCAGAACAAAAAAAAGGAACGAGACAGAGAGACAGCAGTTGACATGTGTCAGAAGGCGATGGAACGAATGGGTGAGACGAGAAAGCGAAAGGGCGAGGACAGTGGGCGTGGCAAGGGGCGCAGATCCAATCAGGACACTATGGTGTACTTAAAAGAGAAAGCAGAAAGGGAGTATGTGTTACGTCAAAAAGAGCTTGATCTAAAGGAAAGGCAGCTTGAAGCGGACAACAAAAAGAGAGAAGATGATGACAAAAGGCAGCAAGATATCATGTCGGTGCTAATGGAACAAAACAAACAAATGATGAAGATGATGAGTCAACTTCAAAAGAAACAGTAGAATTTATTATTATGATATATTCCTGTTGTAGCTGAATAGATGTTCTTGTAATGTTTTATAAATTCAATAATGAACAAAAATCACGTCACATTACACTCAGCCCACTATAACTGTATATTTGTATATGAGGCTTGTGAGTTGTGACCACCAAGTTGACATACAAGAAGTAAAATAGTATAATAGTAAATGTGCAGTTATGAAAAGTATTCTTCAATGCTTGGAGGATCAAGCTCAAAGAACGATGATGTAATGTTACCATACATGCATGTAATTGCGTTTCTGATTAATGTAGAGACAATGTACATTTTACCAACTGTACTCAGTCCAATTTTTAGATTGCCATGGTAATCCATAAATTTGAATGACCTTATGACATCCCCCAAAAGCCACTCTACAGACACTCAAACTGAGCTAATTGACTCATTAAATGCCTGCATGTCATCAGTCAACTGGCGGTCTCTGAATGGTGCCTGCAAATGAACTCGTAGTGGGTAAGCAGGATCACCATAAATGCACATCGGTTGATTTGCAGGGGAGTGGGCATAGCACTCTAAATCATCCAACACTCCAGATTCCTGTAGCATGACAGCATCGTGACGCTTTCCTTCTGAAAGGTAAGAAATACACAAAATTAATTGTTAAGGAATTACAAATTATGAGTATAATTTTGATAATTAAAAATGCAATGCTCCTTGACCTACCGACTGGACCATAGAGACTTGCAATAAGCCCATTTGGGATAGCAACGGACTGAAACTTCAAGGCATGTACGCGTTTGTGCCCATTGTACACCACACTTTGGTTCTCTAGTGGTCTGCAGATTTTCCTCACAGTGCCATCGACAAATCCAAAACAGTTTGAAAGGGCAGCACCTTTGTTGCTTATAGTCTCTGCATATATTTGGAGGCTTACCGGATCCAATAAACTGGCATTCCATTCGGTTAAGCGATGACTGTGCTTTTTGTGTATATAATCCAGGACACAATTTGTAACCATACCGAGAACAGGTACAGCTCGCGCAAAACAGGGGATCATATCGCTATATCTGCAGGGATATGCCATGCGCCTCAGCAGCATGCAAAGCCCTTCCAACTTCGGGCAAATACTTCCTTGCTTGCAACGAAAGAAGCGTGGCAAAGCAAGTGCTTCAGCTAGATGTGGGATGTCTCCCTTCTCGAAACGAAATTCGGCGAAACACTCTGCATTATCCGTATCTTCGAGATTGAACGCATCGTAACAATCATAACAAAAATCAGGGTTCTTAGAATGATTCTGTTCGAGAATTAGAAGCAGCTCTTCGTCATCGATCAACCCATCGGCATGGCACTCAAAAGCAAACCGCCTCACTTCAAGATTAGTCATGTCTAACTGCTTCTAGAATCTCGACAAGAATCAAAACGACAAGGCAGTTACAGTAATGAAATGCAAGCGAAGCAAGACAGTTTTCTTTATTACATTGCAAACAACAAAATCCGAGACAGGAAGCTGATCATGCCATTTTAAGTGTGTTGTTTTTTACAGCAGGAACGAATTAAATAATCACAGATATGATGTCGATCTCAAACCAATGTAGCGACATAACAAATCAATTCTTGATTAGATTGCAAATTCATCATCTTTGGTCAACCTGCCGTCGGCGTCTCAGATGCACACGATCTTAAGCCCATTTGAATTTCGCGCGAATTGTCCTCGATCCAGTCCTCGCTGCGTGACCTGACGTCCTTCGTAACAAGAACGTCGCAATCTTAAGCTCCCTAATGCCGGTGTACGCATCTTGTCCGTTGGTAAGTTCCACAAACTTACTATTGCCATTCTAATTGTGGGGGTTTCTATCCAATCTCAAAGTACAGCCCTCTTAGTTTTGTCCCCTACATCTCTTTCAAGTAATCTATATAACATTGTAATCTCTCCTCTGAAACTCGATGTTCTGTGGATCGTTGACCAATACATGTACTAAAGTATCTCTTGCTTGTTACATGTCTGGCCTGAGTTCATGGCTGAGTCTGTCTACAATTTTCTAAATATTTGATAAGCCTGCCTTTTTTTGAGTTGTTAACTGACCACAAGCCTCTTGTGCCTTTTACGTCTACTGAATATCTCAATTGTATCCCTGTTTGTTGTCAGAGGTTGTTGATGCGCTTGTTGCGATTTACTCCAGTTGTAAAGAATGTGCCAAGCAAAGAACTTTTCACTGCGGATGCTTTGTCACGCATCATGATTATGATGACAGCTCGGGACGCAATCCAAAATGAGGAGATCCGGCAGTATGTTGCAAGTGTTGAAAAGTCATGGCCGGTTAGAAAACGACGACTGTTGCAACTACAGAAGGCCATTACTAAGGATTCAGAACTTACCCTCCTTCAGAAATATTTCACAAACGGGTGTCCTGCTGCTCAGAGAGTTTGTAACCTCATTCGACCGTATTTCCCTTATCTCCAGTGTTTCGATTAATCCCCATGACGTTATATCTGTATTTGTAGATCACGTAAAAGTAGCCTGTAGCTCATGACATCATTATGCTGAGATTCGCATGTTTGATGATCCACTTTAGCATATGGTGAAAATATCATAAATGTTTTGCTTGTATACGCATTATTGTAGATTGCATATAAGCAGGCCAACTCATTGTACTCATCAGTAGGAAAAGTGACATTTAAAACGAATGCTTATCAGAGCAGTGCGTGTTTTTGGTGCGTACTGTCTTCGACATATATTTCCTATTGGCGTGAACAAGGGCATTGATGGGGGATCAAGGACAGGTCCTCTGACTTTGCAAAACTGCAGGACATATCCAGCGCTAATGACCTGCTCATGTATCAAACTCGCATCATCAAACCATCCCAGTGTTGCAGGGACATACTTGACAAGTTGCATGAAGGTCATGTGAGCATTGAAAATGTTGTACACATGCACGCACTTGTGTATGGTGGCCTAGTCGGAATTTAGATATCCAACACCTCGTGAGCTCTTGTCCTATCTGCCAAGCAGCACGTCCAACTCAGCTGAAGGAGCCATTGAAGACTTCTGAGTTCCATCTCAGCCATGGGAAAAACTTGGTGCAGATCTGTGTTCCTGTGGGAGTAAGAATTATCTGATAATAGTTGACTACTATTCTAGATGGATTGAAATTGGTCATCTATTCTCTACAAATAGTCTGACTGTTATTCAAGTTTTCAAAAATGTGTTTGCTACACATCGCCTACCAGACATCACTGTATCAGGCAACGGTCAAAAATTTGCATCCTCGGAATTTGATGTATTTTTACAGGAGTGGACATTTACCACAACCCAACTGATCCGTACAACCCGCAGGCAAATGGACAAGCAGAATGAGATGTCCAGATTGCGAAGAAGCTGTTAGAAAACAAGAATATTGCTGCAGTGTTATTACTCTACCCAGCCACTCCTCATTCCATGACAGGTATTAGTCCTGCCAACTGATGCTAAGGCCAAAAGACGCCATAAGAGGAATTTTGACAGTCGGCATGGAGCTCGTGTTCTGCCGCCATTGAATGTTGGCAACAAGGTCAAAATAAGGCTGGATACTGAGAAGCAATGGAAAGGCCCTGCCACAATTACTTCTGCTGATCCAAATCGTGGATCACATGTTGTCCGTACAAAGGGTGGAGCTGTGTATCGACGGAATTGCGGACATTTAACGAGAACCGTTGCTGGACGCAATACTGAACTACTGGATCTCAATTCAGATTGGAATCGGAACAAAGCGCTGGAACTGTTGATCATCGGAATGGATTGTGATGCTGACCCCGGACATTTTGGGATAGCGAAAAATTCGGCATTGAATACGTCAATACGAGGCATCTGCTGTATACAGTGTTGATGACTAGCTAGCTATCAAATTGATAACGGAAAGGACAAAAAAATTAGACGTTGGTTACGTGGCTCCGTTGTCATGGAGACCGGGCGAGCCTGACCTGCCGAATAACTATGTTGCGGCAGTGTCTAGATTGAAAGACTAGGAAGGACAGTTCCACAGTAATCTGTCCTATCCGGTAGAATAGAAGGAGGCGACATCAAAATACATTAGAGATGGCTATGCTAGGAAGCTATCAGACCCGTTTGAGTAAAGCGAAGTGAATATCTGGTACCTGCCGCACCACGGGTTACACAAGCGGCCGGCCGCGAATAGCAAGTTGCGAGTCGTGTTCGACTCTGCGGCATCATTTAAAGGTAAATGCCTGAACAATGCTTTGTTGACAGGGCCACCTTAACAAAATGACCTTTCACAGGTTTTGTTATCATTTCGTCAATCTGAAATTGAGTTTTGTTCCGACATTCAAGCGATGTTTTCGAGAGTCAGATTGCGCCCACAGGACGCAAATATGATCGTTTTCTGTGGCGAGAAAACATTTCTGCGCCGATTGATGTCTATCAGATGGACAGGCTCTCATTCGGGGACGCTTCATCTCCTTGCGTGGCAATTTCAACAGTCTTGCAAACAGCGGAGGATTATGGTAAAGAAAAGAAAGTTATAAATGCCATTAAACAGTCATTGTATGTAGATGACTACTGTGACAGTGCTGGCAATGTAGAAACAGCCATAGCAGGTGCAAAAGGTGTGAGGGATGTTCTAGCAAAAGGGGATTTCAATTTGACAAAATGGAAGTCAAATTCGCCGGCATTAAGGCAAGAACTCGGTGGTGAGTTGCATAATCAATCCGGTTTGGCTCAGGGATTGCTGGAAACCATGGTGTTAGGTCTTTTTGGTCTCCTTCGGACGACACATTGTTCTTTTGTCGTTCAGATAAAGCACAAGCTGCTAAAGTTGTAACACGTAGATCATGTTTGAGTGAGCTTACCAGTCTGTTTGATCCACTGGGTCTTTTGGCTCCGATCACTGTACAAGGTAAAATTCTAATGCAGCAGGGGCTATGAAGAGTGACATGCACTATGAAGAGTGCTAATTTAAATGTTAACCGAACCAGGAGAATGGCGGTACTTGCCAGGTAAATACAATGTAAGTGATCTTGCAACCAGATCGAATCAAACAGAAATGATTCCAGATATTTGGTTCACTGGCCCGGAGTTTTGTATTGTGGAAAAGAGCAATTGCCAAAGGACTTGATCTTTTGTGAGCCTTTCAATGAAAGAAAGGAAATGTCTGCGTGACAGGAGCGCAGATCAGGGCCACCGATTAGTCGAAAGTTGAGCTGAATGACGAATTTATGTCTGTAGTCGGTTTAAAGAGTGATAAAATGATCACAATGTTGCAAAATTGTCAATCTGAGATGTTCTCTTCGGAGATAACTTCTTTGCAGAAGCAAAAGCCATTGACGAAATCTTCGTCCTTATTGTCATTGACACCTTTTTTGGATGAAAATCAATTGTTAAGGGTGGGTGGCCGTTTAGGAAAGGTCAGGTTGGCGTACTCGAGGGACACCCAATCTGATGTATTCGGACAATGGCACCAATTTTGTTGGTGGTGAAAAGATATTGCAATATTTGGTTGAAGGTTTGGTTGATGACCCTGCTTTGAAGCAGTAGTTGCAGGACAAAGGAATAATTTGGAAGCTTCAGCCCCCTGCTGCACCTCATTGGGGAGGGGCGCATGAATTGTTAGTAAAGAGTAGCAAACAGGTTTTCTACTGGGTGCTGAAGCACAGAGAGCTCAAGGTTAGACATCATGATTGCCAGCCAACTACCGTCCTATATCATTGACATGCGTTAGTTGTGGCATCATGGAGTCTATCATAAAGGAAGTGATGCTCGGTCATCTTCTAAGCAATGATCTTATATCCAAAGAACAACATGGTTTCCTGCACCGAAGATCGACGACGACACAATTGTTGGAGACCCTAAATGATTGGACAATTGCCCTAGAGCGAAGGCATTGTGTTGATGCTATCTATATCGATCTGGTTAAGGCATTCGACACCGTAAGTCATCAGAAGCTGTTAAGTAAACTTGAAGCATACGGACTCACTGGTCATTTACTGGAGTGGATCAAGAATTACCTGTCATACCGCACGCAGCAAGTTCGCGTTGGCAACAGCATGTCACCGGAGAGACTGTGTGTGAGTGGTGTACCTCAAGGCTCTGTCCTTGGGCCACTCCTATTTCTACTTTACATAAACGACGTCCCAGATATCCTTGGTGCCACAAAGTGCAAGCTATTTGCTGATGATATGAAGCTGTATACATTATACAGGCTTCCAGATGCAAACGATGATATACTGGCTTTTCGTAAAGCGGTGCAGGATTTTGAGGCATGGACTAACCAATGGCAGTTACACATTGCTGCAGAGAAATGCTCGACACTCCATATTGGCTTGCATAATGGACAAGGAACCTATAGTATTAACGGTACGATATTGCCCAGTGTCACTACTTCAATTCGTGATCTTGGGGTCTCTATCAGCCCGGATCTGAAGTCTTCCATACATTATCAGCATATCACACGCAAGGCATACTGCATCTGCAATTACCTGCTTAAATCTCTGAAATGGAACAATCTGAAAATCTAATTAGAGCCTTTATCGTGTACGTCCGACCGATACTAGAGTATGGATCGCCGGTATCTTCCTCGCATTTACAAAAAGATATTGTGTTGCTGGAGCGAGTCCAGAGACGGTACACGAAAAAGATCTTCGCTTGATGGTTTGGAACGAACGCTGACTTCAATTATGAAGAACGCCTCGCTCAATTGGAGCTACAATCACTCGGAGCCCGACGCTTGGAAGCAGACCTATGCCTGTTCTTTACGATCGTAAACGGACTTGTTGACGTGCAGCTGCCCGATGATCTGACTCGCATAGACACAAGAACACCCAGTCACGATTCTCGCGTGTACATTAATACTGTCCGGATCAATGCTCGCTATCATTTCTTTCTTCATCGTGCTGCTCGTCATTGGAACTCACTTCCCGAGGACGTGGTAAATTCGAATTCTTTGGCGTCATTCACATACAAACTTAAATCGATTTATCTTAGTTTAGTTAATTATTAATTGTTTATTGTATAACCGTGTAGTTTAAGTGCAGTTTGCAACTGCCTTCGACACGTGCATTCTTTATAAATTTAAATTTCAAATAAAGACATGATGACCATGAGTTTAGGGCGATCCTTGGGTATCCTTGGGGAAGTCATGGGCTTGCTCAATTCAAGACCATTGATGTATGATCCAAAGGATATTTTTGTATTGACACCCAATCACTTCTTAATACAGCGTGCAACGGTGGATCCACTGGAAGGAGAATTTGCAGATGTGAGTCCATGGAACAGTTTTAAATTTGTGCAGAGTCTACTGACATAGATTTGGAATGTATGGCAAAAGCAATGTCTGCCATCTCTGATTGCTCGATCAAAGTGGCTCAACAAAGAAAGGAACCTTATCACTGGGGATGTCATTATGGCAACAGAGCCCAACCTTCCACGCAAGAAATGGCAAACTGGAAAGATCGCCAAGACGTATCCTGGGGCAGACAGATTGGTGTGTGCCGTGAAGGTAAAGACCGACCAAGGTGATGTGACACGCCCTATTACTTGCCTCTGTGTTCTGGAGAAATCGAAGTGATCGCCGACGCGACGGTCGATGAGGCGGAGGATGTTGCCGCGAAAAGCAGAACAGTTGTATATTGCTAAGTTTGTTGTGATTGGTTTAAATTTTATTACGTAGTTGTGACTTATAACCGGCACTCAGCAGGCTATAAATTATGTTTCTCGTAGCTTTATCAGGAGTCAAGTGAACTTATTGTAACCAACGGTTGTTGAGCTGTCGGCAAGAGACTTGAGAGTTGAGTCAACTGTCGAGACCATGGAGTGGCATTCAAGGATTCAAATAATTCAAAAGGCTGGCATGACGGTGAGCTATTATAGATCAATGATCTTCCTATGGTTTTCGCTTTCTTTTTATTAATTGTGCTCATCCATTGGTGATTATATAGGGCCTGTCCTAGAAGTCTGAAAATATCCACTTACACAAGTCACTCTGAGATTACACATGGCAACATTCAGAACATCAGAATTACTGTAATCACACATATATGTAATTTAATATGTTGTATATGTAATGTCAAAGTATTGCCTAACACAAAGATGATATTTAACACAAATATTTCTAGGGAAATGTCAGCATTTTCTGTACTTTGAAAACAATTTCACATGTACCAGACATCTATAACATGTCAGTTGTGTGTTCCAACAATAGTTGTTAGTATTTTGGTGTATTACGTGTTTTGTGTATACAATATAATTTGCTCTGATTCTGGAGATTGTGGAGATGTATTTTGGTATAGCTGTGGTATCCTATTAATACATAATGTAACTATATAAACTAAATTTGACAAGTGAGGTTTGCACCAAAGCAGATTGCTGACAGGTATGTGGTTTTACTTAGTTGAGCTCCTATGAATGTACAAGTTAAACCACCCAAATTATTAGCACTTAGGAGTTGACCTATCTCTAGCTATGTGCTGCTTCACAGAGGCCAGTTCCATGTTTTAAGTGAGTAGTGTTGCTGTAGTTGAAGGTCGTCACACTAATAAATGAAGAAATTCCTTCATTTTGCATGCAATGATTTTGTTATTGTTTGTTTGTTTGTTTGGTGAATTTGATTTGAATTGTTATGTTGCATACTGGTCGCTCTTGGCTATTAGCAGACTTGTTGATTGGTGGGGTCAAAGACAAAGTAAAGGTTGATTAATTGTGCAAGTCTTATCGATATTTTTAACAAGGAACTAAATTGTTGCTTTTTCTATTTCAGGACAGAATCTTGAGGCTTCTCGTATTCTAAATTCAATCGTTCACGGAGAACCTTACTGCAGGATCCAACATCTGACCCTTTGCGGTTTTGCAATCATCTGCTCTCGTTCTTGGACATTTCCTCAAGATAAAGAGGGGACCTAGCAAGTGTTACAGGAAGCAATTCCTTTATAGTAACATATATTGTATCCTCAGTTCTTAGAGTGTAGCTGCCTTTTGATTTTCCATGTTCAGTTGTCTGGAATGTAAAACTTGCCTCTAGTAAACTAGCTAGCTAGTTATAAACTAGAGAAGCAAATACAGTGGGTGCTGCTTAATAGAACCATGGTTAATAAAACCAGCTGCTTTATAAAACTGTTGTGATTGTTACAAATGTTGTACTATGCTGTCTTGCTTGCTGTAACCTAATGTTCATCTACCGCCTTGTTATAGTGTGAGATAAGGCATGCTCGAGTAGACTGATCAACATGGCTGACAAGACTAGTTCTTCTTGTGTCCATCTCTGTTTCTGAATTTATTATATGGTGTCAGGTGGTAAACGAAAGTGTGCTATACTACTGAGATTGAGTTGTGCCTGCTGTGCACTTCTGTGACAACTGTATTATGTCTGACGATGAAGTATTTTCAAAACCGGCACAACTCGTTATCGATGCCCAGGAGGCGGAATATTGGAGGAAATTCTCAAGCAATTTGAGATCTATCTCATCGCCAAAGAAAAAGATGAAAAGTCTGACAAGCTCAAAGTCAACCTGCTCTTCAATTTTGCAGGTTCAGAAGCCATAGAGGAATTCAGTCATTTGCTTCTTGTTAGCAGTCGCCGCGTGCAGACGTGTCACCTCTGCTCTTTTGTTAGCATTGCCGTGCGCCAAGTTTGGCTGCTTTGCGGTAGCCAAACAACGGAAAACTGGATCCTTTTCGACCTCGAAAGCGTTTTTGTAGGAGAGGATTTCACTCCTTATCGTCTATTACATCTCGACGACTTAAGCGTGACCAATCGAAATGGAATTCCATCCATGTCAGGAGACACAACAAACTAGCGCTGTTAGCTTTTCAGCAAGGCTTTCTAGTCACGGTTATTCATGAACATCGAATTATTCATGGAGTGCCTATTCGTCATCTTCTTCTTACAAATGGTTTCACTCTTATTACATCTTCAGCTGATTGCTCAGGAGCAGCTGGTGTTCGTTTTCTATGTCACCCTGCCGTCTACCTAAAATATGCCTGTGTCGTTTCACATTCTTCACGCATCATGGAACTGTCCTTTCCAAAGTTCAATCGTATTATTCACATCCTTTCAGTCTATGCACCGACAGCCGTCCATTCAAATGAGTTTAATACGTTTATTGGTCAATTAACATCTGTCGTACAGTCTATCCCAGAGCGTGATGTGTTGATAATTGCTGGGGATTTCAATGCTTGTTTCTCTCGGAGTCTATTCCCCGTTGGATCAAACCTGAACGCAAACTCAGACACATTTGGGGATTTTGTTGACTTGCATTAACTCTCTTCATTAAATTGTCTCTACGAAAAACCGACACTCTGTCACCTTCCGCAGTTGCATCTAATCATCGCGTGGTTTTCGCTTGTTTGAGGAACAAGTTGCGTTTTCGTCAGAGCCGGTCTGGAAAACACATCAGTTGGAAAAATCTTCCATTGCACACATCAGCTTTTGAACAACTCCTCAATAAATAACTGCAGCACTCTCCAACAAGTCATCAAGGAAGTGAGTCTTTTGGAAACCTTTTCGCCGTTGTAACAAAGACAGCAAAGTCCATTCTGCCCAGTGCGCCTCCATTGAAAGACAAAATGGAGAACAATAACTGGGAGAACAATGCAAGTGTTTCCGCTGCCCGTAAAGCAGTGAAAAGAGCATCCGCTTCTGAGAGGAAGCAAAAGATTGCTGATCTTGTGTTTGCTCATGCTGAATGTGCCACTAGGCAAATATTACATCGTCGCTTGTCACCTGTAGTGGACCCATTTTTACCATATAACCAAAATGGAGGTCGAAAGGAACGGTCAACAGTTCCTCATATCATGGCACTGCGAATCTTATTGGAGTCTTCGAGAGTACATAACAAAAAACTTGTGGTTCAATTAATCGATTTTAAGAAGGCATTCGATTCGGTTTATCATTCAAAAATTCAAGAGAGAAGCAAATGTGGATCCGCGAAGGCTTTCAACATTTGCTTCTCTCTTGGCATGCTGGGTTCATAAAAGACCGGAACACAGCGGAACAAGTGCTTGCTCTGCGTATGGTGATTGATACCTGTAAAACAAAAAAGAGATCACTCGTGGCCATCTTCGTGGATTACTCAAAGGCATTTGACAGTGTGGATAGAACTGCACTGGAGAAAATCCTCGAATTCTATGGCATGCCAAAGAGTTTCGTCGACACAGTCATGTCCATGTATGTAAATACGAAAGCTTACGTCCGATGCCCATGCGGTGACACAGATAATTTTCAAACAACATCCGGTGTCCTACAAGGAGACACTCTGGCACCCTATCTATTCGTCATCACGATGGACTATGTTCTGCGTACAAGCATAGAAGAAGCGGACGCATGGACACTGCAGCGTCGGCAAGG
>OFHS01002603.1:4084-20261 GCA_900245855.1 Calvadosia cruxmelitensis | reverse complement strand
AATCAGACGGGATATGGGCTCTACTGCGCATGACACCGTGCAGCCGGTTGAATAATTCGTTTACCGATTTTTATGGCCCGAAAATAAAGCGACCGTTATTCTTGTGAAACTTCGCATGTTTTCAAATAATTCACGTGACCTATCGAATAGGAGCGACTTCTGATTCTCGTTTGATTCAAATAGGAGCGGATTAAGGGACTTCCGGCGCTCTACAGACGCTCCTATCTCTAATAGGATCGGAGCGAGTAAAGTTCGTCCGTTTAACCCAGGCCTGAAGACATCGAAACTTGATTATTTATCTGCCAATTAAATGTTCGCACCAGCGAGGAAGTCTCGATCAAAAGAGTGGCAGAAGTTGATGTGTTGCAGTTCTTCTGTGACATGGCAGAAGAATTAGAGCATGGATTGGAAATAGATGCAACAGGTGGCCTAAATGTGCACAGGGTTTATTCTGTTATTTACATTTCGATCTTTACCATATTTTAATGCATAAATAAGACACGTACAGTCAAACCTGTATTAGCAGCCACCTCTATAGAGCAGCCATCAGTGTATAAAGACCACTCTTCATAACCCTAAAATATAACACTTTGCATAGAAGTCAACCTGGACAGAAACACCACCTGTCTACAAAAGGTCATTTTTTTAAGGTCCCAAAAGGTGACCATTATAGACAGGTTTCACTGTATAAGTCCTACTCAATTTTAGGAGCTCATTTTAATTGCGAATGCACAGAAAAAGGTGGCTAACAAAACACTTTGTTTTTATAAGTTACATGCAATTTTAAAGCCAAACTTTTAGTTTTTTCAAGTATGACTTTACAAACAGGAAAACGGTATCTATAGATATAGGTATACCTTAGCGTATTGCATTCATCAAAATGTTTTCGATGGAAAACTATCTACTAGTTACAGCAGAGGTTAAAATATGGACAAGTTGATTTGTTATGAAGTTTGTATGGTACTGAAATTATAGCTGTTATGAAATATCCCAACATAGTTACTTAACAATCAAACGTGTTTTCCGATCCTTCTGTATTTAGATGAGAAGACGTCAATCATGAGTTGTTTAGGTTTGTGACAGGAAGCCCAACCACACCCCCAATGGGTCTGATCGAGCTAGTTTCAGTCATTTTTAATCACCATTGCTCACCTGGGTGTTACTGCGTTTTTTCCATATGTGTATTATAGAGCATCATTCTTCCAATTCACGCCAACACACAGGAAAACATACTGAATAGCATCTCTTCAGCTTTGACTGACTTAAATGACTTTGAAAGAAAGCGCATCCCAATACATGACGGGATACGAATGTTTTAGGCACGTGTTTTTGAGCTGAAATCTACAATTTTGACAGCCAAGAACAATCCCTGAAATTGACCATCATTGACAAGAGTACGGCTGATTGCTGTTGTTGTATGTGCTATAATTACGAGCTAGCCTATATTCCATGTCTGTCTCGTTATGATATCTGTCTTAGTGTAGTAATGTTGATTCAGAGGTGCTATTACCGTCGTCATAACCTGATGTGTATTTGTCTGACATTATATATCATATAGTTGAGAACCTACATCTTCTTATTATTATGTTATAAGAACATAACAATTGCGTTTCAAACAAAGCACTTTTCTGGCGTCTTCACCTTTGGCAGAGGTCAACTCACTTCTATACCGACATGCACTGGGACTGCGCATGGCGGATTGACCAATTCACACATGGACACGATCCCTTGCATAGACATTTTGTTCAATAGACACTTAAATCTTACTTGAACATATAAGTCTCTTAAATCTATGCCAATTGAATAAATAGCAATTATCCTACAGAAATCTACTGCAATTGTTCTGCCTATATTAAACACAGATGTGCAATTTTATGTTTCGACTGTGCTGTGTTTTGTACTTTGGAAGGAAGTACAAATGTTGCTACTTCTGTAAAATGTCATTGTACACAACGTTTTATTGTCTTCCTGATCTATTAACCTGACCATTAAATGTCTGCAGTACCATATTGGCTTTTCTCTGTCTTGTTGGCTATTAATAGGCTAGTATTACACAATATGTTGTAGGCTTCCTTACTAGCATTTGGAGCATTTTAGAATTGTGATGTTCAGAGCGCGTTTTCCATTACAGTCAAGCCTGTATTAGCGTCCACTTTTATAGAGCAGCCACCTGTGTATAAAGGCCACTCTTCCGAACCCCAATATGACACTTTCTATAGAAATCAACCTGGACAGAAATGCCACCTGTCTGACAAGGTCATTTCCTCTGGTCCCATTGGTGATCGTTATAGACAGGTTTCACTGTTTCATATATGTTTCTTTTAAAGTTCAAGCTGAAAGCTAGATAAATTTTCCCCTCCTAAATTGAGGACATATTAATTATGCTGATTGCTAATTAATAGGAAATTACCAAAATATGTTATGAATTAACAAACTCATACAAAATGCAGTAATTTACTAATACATTCTTTCATAAATACACATGTTTACATTAGTTACGACAGTGCATAGTATTCGCTTTGTATGACCCATATAGNGGGCATAATAGTATTTGCTTTATATACTGTAGTGCATAGTATGCTCATCCGATTTTTATGACCCCGTGTGACTCTCGAATTGTTGGATATTGTAAAACTTAGACCATGAAGTTTCAGATGGAGGAAGTTAGCAGNATGTAAAATATAAATTATAAATTAGTATAAATTAGTATTAATGTAATTGCATCTGAATAGATTGAGTGATAAACAATTTGTGTTGATAGGTTTTGTTGGCCTTTCATATTATTGCACCACAACAATGTGTTTACAGGTTTTCCCTTCTTACTTGTTAGAACTCCAATGTTTTATGCTCTAGTGTCATGTTCCTAATTATTGATGGTAGGTTTGCTTGGGTGATTGGCTCATCATTTTGATGTTTCATTTGATTTTTGCTTCAAGGTAGGAGAAAGGTTCATCGTGGTTGAATTTGTGAAAGAAGATGTTGTGTTCTAGAGAATGCATTCAAGAAACTAGAGAGAATACGCCATGTTGATCTTCGGATAGCACACGGAGAGAGTGCTGTTCACATCCGAGGCTTAGATTTTAAACGAGGTTACAGATAAACAAGAATCACAACAGAAGATACTGTGGAGGCCGTGCCTGACACCTGGATCACAGAAGAAAGCAATGTTAGTGTGCCATTACTTTCAGTTTCATATCTGCAGTGTATGGTATACTGTTCAACAGCTACAGTAATATATGTCTGGTCTGGTGTTAATGTTGAATGGAATGCTAAGATCGGGGCCGTTGAAGATGTCAATCGCTGATTGGTGGACAATAGTTCCCATTCCTTTAGTTTTGATATTTAAGTTCGCGCTTTAGTTAATTCGCCACTTGTTCACTACCTTGTTCTCCTGTTCTCGTATTTGTCCTTGTCCATGTGTCTTTGGATATGGCTTTAGGATCTTTATGTTCGTTTATTGTTATGTTGTGTAAATATTCTTCCTGTTCTTAGCTCTACGTATTCTATGTCTCTTGCCTCTTTCTTGTGTTTTGAACAAGTAAGTCGTACAACAAAGTTCCTACTTGGAAGTCAATTCATACAGTGAAACCTCGTTAATATCACAATGATTTTCCAGTCAAAATAGTGATAAAAAGAGGGTCGTGATATCAATCGGGCTAAAATAGTTGATTTTGACAGAGCTTGGTTCTCAAAATAAAGTGATGGGTTGTGATATTAACCGAGGTGATATTAACGGGGTTACACTGTAGTGGCATTCAAGCTCTGGTATTTCAACCAAGTACAGTCTGATTTCGTTAGCTTTGGAGTACTGTACTAGAGTACCTGGAATTTTGACAGTGGGCATTGAAAGCACGTGCATTAGTCCCTCTGGTTAGATAGTGCCCTTTCATTTATAGTTTCCAATATTCAAATGTAAAATGTGTAGATTTTTCAAAGGGAAAGCATCTCCAGTGTGCCACTGAGGTAGTGCATTCTACCCTACTGGGTATCTCGTACAAACAAATTACTTTCTGAATTATCAATTAAGAATTTTTTCAAAAGAGCTGTAAGTTTAGCACAATTAACCGTCTAAGATAAGCCGCTCAGGAACAGTGCTTGAAATCCACTTCACTCCTAAGACGGTCCTGGTCAAGATGCACATTTATTTTATATTTTTTTCAATTTTATGTATATATGATTTGAATTATCAATTGTCAGGTGTTGTACTGCTTTTGGCCTGAAAGAAATAACTCCTCAAAAGACAAGAGAAGTGTGCAGCCTGACCCTGCCTCCTGGGGACGCCATGCTATTCGCATTCTATCATCAACTGGTATGTAGACTATCACCTGCTATTTATGACCTGATACCATGGATGTGTATTTATTTGCTGATGTCTTTAAAATCGTTCCAACTAAATCATTAATTCAATTTTACTATAGCCAACTATTTAAATTCCGTACGAAAAGCCAGCAGAGCAGAGCTGACATCCAACTTGGATAGCGAAGAAGAGCATCCGCGAAAAAGAGGAACGGCTGCTATATGGATGCACTGCACCACTGGATGTAATGCAGTGCTCACATTGTAAGTGTGTTACTCCATGCAAAAGTATTGTTCTCACAGTTGTCATCAGATATATGCCTCTGATCTCTTTAATCGTAACCAGTGGCGTAGCCAGCTTTTAATTTTGAGGAGGCAAATGGTTGCGCAGCAGCCGCAAAGTGGCCCCACCCAGACCTCGCCGGAGGCTAACATTTTTTGGGGTTGGTGTACCACAGTACCTGCAAGAAAACGTTAGAGTTTTCTGCAGTTTCGAATCCAGTAAAAAGATTTATATAGATTCCTGATTCACTCACAGTAAGACAGTAATATTCATATTACAAAAAAGAGTAACCCTCACCCCCAACTAATTTCTCACCGGATTTCGCCTTGTTTAATTTATGACTTGAAAGAGCATTGGGGGGGAGGGGCGACTGCCCCTCCTCGCCCCCCTTGGCTACGCCACTGATCCTAACTATTCTCAGATGATAGTACTGGAAACTTTCAGTTGCCCTATCCATTGGTGCTTCCAAGTGCATTTTTATTTGTAACTCCAAAGCTTTGCACAACTCCCCTCTCCAGACCATCAACACCTTTAACCTCATCCAGCTCTTCGTCAAGATCACATGATGAAAATAGAAATACATCAGGTAATTTAATCTATTGGCAATCTATTGTCTATAGGTTTACTATGATGAGATGGTTTGCAATTAGGACATGACGAGCTTACTTCATGCAGCAACTCTCTTTGATAGTTGCTGATTGTCACGTCATCTTATATGCCACTTGCTGCGCTGTTGTGATAATATATTGGCATAATATTTGACTGAAACTGTGTAATGATTGTTGTCAGATCTATTGAAAAAAGTTATGAAAAGTCTGGATGCTCTGGTCCAAAGAAACCAGGCCCTGATCCTAGAGACATTGAAGGAGCATGGACGCCTTCTCCAAGCTAATGTTATGCTGGCGGGAGGTGAAGACGACATCTTCACCTTCAAGGCAGTTGAAGATCCGAAAGAGCTAGAAGCTGCCAATGTGTTCATGAAAGGAGATATGCCAAGTTGCCTTTCAGAAGGTGGTAGGTACCATGTATGCCAGTACTGAGAGATGAATTACTCATAAATTGGCTGTAGGTGCTCTCGCCAGTGCCGTTTTAAACGTCGAGAGGGCCTATAAAGCACTTTACCCAAGGGGGCCTAATTTTAACTATTAAATAGTCCGAAACTTACTACTGCTAAAATGTTCACCCACCCATTGGCTTATCAAATATTTTGCTTTTGCTCACAAAGAGCAAATCGGGAAAATTAACTCTGTATAACTCAGTAGCACTCTGCAGTTGAATACACACTGCACTAGATCTCAACATATTGTAAATCTGAATCTTTGAACTGGCCTTGAGAAAGGCCTATCCAGACTGAGGGCCTAAAGCACGTGCTTTGAGTGCCTTCTTGCTAAAACGGCCCTGGCTCTCGCATTCTATTGGTTCGAGAGCAGGGCTTGAAAATTGTTCTTGTAAATTGTAAATTACACAGATTTTTGTGAAATTTAATAATTTGAAATTTATCTCTCCAGATTTCATACCTCAGAAAGTGGAAGGGACACTCCATTGCTAATTCAATAGCCAGGATGATGGAGAAAGTTGGCACCTGGAAGTTATGGTCCAGCTTTAGTTTTGAAGGCCGTGGCAGCAAGTTGCAATTTGGAGGATCAACGTTGTGCAATGCAATAATTAGTAAGATGAGTTAACATTTTTGTTTCTGATTTATTTATTTGTATGACCATTTGTATGGGTTGCCTGACTTGCTAATGAATAGGATCAGAATTTGCATGTTACATATATTTTATTACTACTATATGTTGCTTAGACAACTTTCACTTAGCGCAATGATTCATCAAGTGGTCACAAGTACATTTGTTGATACAGTCAAACCTGTATTAGCGGCCACCTCTATAGAGCAGCCACCTGTGTATAAAGGCCACTCTTCAGAACCCCAAATTACGCTTTCTATATAGAAATCAACCTGGACAGAAAGGCCATCCGTCTATAAAGGTCACTTTTTCATGTCCCAAAAGTGACCGTTATAGACAGGTTTCACTGTACTGTGAATCATTGGTTTCTATGGGTTCCATAGTCCATAAGTAGTTTGCACTATTTGCATTTCAATGTATAATAATTGTTTTTTTTTGTGCTCTCTCTTCTAACTTTAGAGGCAGCAAGGTCATGTCACAAGGTGGAGGTGACAGACATCGAGAAGAGCATCAGGACATATTTATGCTCCCGAAAACTTATCAAGATGGCAGAGAAAGGTGTATAAACTAATGTTGATATTTCAGGTTCTGATATTTGTTTCTCCACTTTTAAATTGCACTGGGAATTGCTTTCGAATTCAAAGTATCCAAGTATTGTATGCGTGGACATTCGCTTCAGCTTCGTCCCAAACACTATCCGATAAACAATTCGGTTGCCAACTCTTTTTTTAACCGCGTTATTCCCATATGGAACTCACTCCCAAGTAAAGTTGTCGAATGTAAGCCCGTTTATTCATTCAAACGTCTAATTGACACCGTAGATGTTTCACAATAATTATTGTAAATATTCCTTATAGGCTCCACGTTTAGTGTAACTTCGGTTTACCTGTGTTTGCCTGTCAGATTTCATGTTATTTGACAAATATATCAAATCAAATAAAAACTTACAGGTGTAAACCTATTACTTTGAGGGTAGGCCTATTACTTGATTAGATTTCAATCCTGATAAATATTTGGCACTGATTCTCTGGAGGCTTATATACAATAGCTTATCTTTTATCTGGAAAAAAATAGAAGTAAAATACTCGAGCAATGCAGTAACGTTTCACAGATTGTTGGCTTCTGTGCAGTTTTAGTGATAGCGTAAATTTTTTAAATAAAGGTTTCCTGTATATTTTTATAGAAGTACGAATTGGGTACGATTTACGAAGTGTGATTTTGATCAGTGAATACTTAATTAACAAAAGCAACAATATTTCAATCAATTCTAATAATAACAAAATCAGTGTCATATTTTTGTCTTTCAGGCAGGAGGAGGCAAGGATTGCACAAACGACTTTGGCTGAAAGAAGCAATACCTTAGTGTCTGATTGATATATCATTGAAATAAATTGACCGTATATATCATTATGTGATTTAATTCATAATAATTCAATGATTCTTGTGCCTGAAGTATCTGTGTAGTATTATTTTTGTCAATGTAATATTAAATGTTATCAGTCCGTTGTAGTTCTTGAAGAAAATATTGAGAAGCACTTACATTGTTTTACAATCTCTCTTTTGTCGTTTTAAGTTAGGAGTGTATACCTGTAATGAAGGGCAAACGAAAATACAGTTGGGAATTCCAGCGACCTACACGGGATCTCCAGGTGAGGTCCCCGGGGCGTTACATTAGAAGTCGCTGGGACGTCCCAGAGACGTCATTTTATGGGTCTCCTGGCCGCCTTTATGAGTCCACAAAGTGACGTCCCTGCGACCTCCATTGGGACGTCCCTTGGACTTTCGCCGACCTACCTGGGACGTCAATTTGTTTGCTGGGTATAGACAGATTTCACTGTATTGGGATTGAATCATACAAACAGGAAATGATACTTAATGCAGCCGGCTAATTTGAATTTTGCTTTTAGAATGCAAAGGCATTTATTTCAGAATTCCCCGCATATATTTATATAATTTAAACCAACATATCATCACCACAATACTTACATAGAAGCGGATCTTGATATACTGTAACCAAGGGTGGCGCTAGGGTGCTGTAGCCCCCTATCGGGAAACCTAGCCCCCCATCGGGGAATCTGCAGCTGTTCTGTCAGGGAAAATTAAGCTCGTAGTTGTGGTAATCTCTTGCACAATCCCTTTTAGCCATCTTGTTGGATAAATCCAGATTACGAGATAATTGCGATATTTTATGTGGCTCAGAAATACAAATTTGCTACTCATTTCGATATTTACGTATTTTATAGCAATTTATGCTGTTGGGTTAGCCCCCTTTCGGGAAACCTAGCCCCTAGTCTGAAAATTTCTGGCGCCACCCCTGGGCATATATACAATACAGTACACTGAAATGAATACAAGCAAACACTGTGTAAATAAATACTTGCAGCTATCAATTAGCATTTCTGGTCGTCTGTTCTCCTGTATTCGTGCTTTTCCAAGTGGTCGCCGGCAAAGAACCGGTATTGAAATAATCAGTTCTCCAGTCGGACTCCTGTTGAATCTGGCGTCCCCCAAGGCTCCGTTTTAGGCCCTGTATTATTTGTCATTTACCGTTAAATGATATTATTGACGTTCTCAAATATAGCTCTATTCGCCTCTATGCTGATGAAGTGCAAGCTCTTTTTTCAAGTAAACAGTATATATTTGCGAGCATGAGAAACTGCAACAATTAAACCAAGTACATCATTGGACTGAAAAAGATCAACTTGAAACTGCTTTCAAACTTCAGTTGTTCAAAACATTTCTTTTTCCCATCCTAGAATATGCAACACCCGTCTGGAACCCTACTGTATTATAAAACGTGACATTCTCTCGCTGGAGTCTGTTCAGAGGCAATTCACACGATTTCTTCTCTACGACACTAATCTCTCCTACCCCGAAAGAC
The DNA here is from genome assembly GCA_900245855.1 of Calvadosia cruxmelitensis. Lineage (NCBI taxonomy): Eukaryota > Metazoa > Cnidaria > Staurozoa > Stauromedusae > Kishinouyeidae > Calvadosia > Calvadosia cruxmelitensis. The sequence goes on along the minus strand of OFHS01002603.1, from coordinate 11,116 downwards.
TTCTGTATTTACATATAGACAGTCTGGAAAAAACTTCTGTATTTACATACTGTATACTGTAGACAATCAGGAAAAAGACGCCTTTATTTCGACCTCTAGCAATATATTTTAAAATCATCAACAAGTTTGTTGACCTAGACAGTAGCATGATCTTTTCGTTCACCCCACATGGTCGATTAGAATTTCCCACCTGTCGGACGGAGCGCCACCGGTCTTGTTTTGCCCTTCGTGCAATAAATGCTATTGAAGTAAAAAAGGCGTAAAAAGTCAAGGGCCTACCTCCTCCAATGAGTAAAGCATGGCAGTCCAACGATGCAACGCAGCCTGTGTTTTCGGCATCATTTCTTCAAGAGGCTTGATGGACGTGATTTTTAATTTGTAAATAGTCAGGTCAAGTTTTTTATTTACTTTTATTTCTTAATAAATAAGTTTAGTAATTAGTATTGTAAATATTTCTTGAGAAATTTTATAGTTTTCATGTTTTGGAAATTAATTATATTGTATTAGACATTTTTACCAGAATTACTTTTGTAAGTTATCCCCGTTTATATCAAATAAAGATCTTACATTAAAAACAAGCAAATTATAAATCCTTATAATTCGCTGTCCCTTTCTACTCGTCATTCTCAAAGTGTTAAAGAGTAATAGATACAAATAAGAGTACATAAAATATGTGATGGCCAAATGATCTAAAAACGGCGTATTGGCAGCTTACATCGGTAAATGGCTTCCACAGTCATTCCTTTTGGTTCACTGGCGACATCGAATACTCAGAGAGAAATTCCGAATATATAAGTATCATACTGATTGCTTATTCAATTTCGTAAAATCTCCGATCACATCATAACACTGATTCAAAACTACATTTACAACGAATAATATATCTAATCCGGATTACGTAAAAGCCTTGATTAATGATTATGGTCTCTCTTTCATGTTAGTCGGCGATCCACCTTAGATGATAATCCCATAATAATGATAATGAAGTTTATTTGCAAACTCTCGCATTTAGCTACAAAGCCGAATGGCAACGTAGTTACCGCGGATGGTACATTTTATAAAATAACGAGGTAAAATCTAACATGAAACGTATTGGTTGATCTACTATTTACAAATGATATTGGTTAAATCATTTTAACGAGTTAATAATTTATGTAAAAATATATATCGATTTGTATGTATCTAAAAACAGGGCATCTTAACATATTTCTACATATCTTGTCTCTTCATCAAGTACTTATTCGAATAAGTATTGTTCGGCAATAGAAACAAATCGATGATCTTCTTGAAATGTGGCAATTTTATTTCTTCAACTGGATTAATGATACAGACGTTGCGGTATTGAGTTACATCTACTTTAAATAAAACATTAACTATCCTAAGTTTAACTGATATTAAGTCTTCAAGATTATGTCCTTTTGGAATTGCATTGCTTTGTGCTCATGTTTCCCCATGCTTTCTATGTGTCTAACTTGGACACCAACTATGCTTGGACTTATTTACCGTTCCGGTTGTTCCGGTTACCGAAGTCTAACATGCAATTTACATTGTCTATTGTCTTACGAACAATACACTACTAACGAGGTGATTTGGAACAAACTCTACACAAGCGTGGCCGTATAAACAAAATAATGTCTAGGTTTACGCAATCTAACATTGCCCAAGATTATGCAATGCGTCCGATGTCCTATATTACTAAAGCTACTTAACTCGTTTGACATAGATACGTGTTACAAAACCAATGAAAAACTACTTGGATTACTAAACAATAAGGCTAAAACGTACGATATATTTCACAATCTAAATACAATGATCTTGTTGAACTGCCCTGTGATGATCTCTTTACAAAAGACGACAGCATCTATTCCTTACATGGACATTCCCAAAACTACGAAGTAGAATGTTCCTCATAATAATCAAAGTGTGTTTTCTTTTTGTAATAATCGAATCGTTCCCTTTAGAATTCATTACCAGACGATGTGGTTTCATCACAGTCGCTTTATTCATATATAAGTAAGTAATTTTGACCTTTCAAAAACTTTGTAAATCGTTTTAGGCTGTATATAAGTGCAACTTGTGCAAGTCTTTCTTGCCTGTACTTGCCTGTCAAATGTGTTTTTGTATTTTTGAACACCTTTGACAAATAAATCAAATCAAATCGATGGATGTAAACGTCCCTCACTTCTGGCAATCAGCTGATCGCGAGTTGATCCATCTTTCACAATACTTATCAATCAATACAGGTAACACTCATCAATACAGGTACCTGAACTGTAACTTGCTGTACTGTAAACCTGTACTGTAAACATAACCTGTAACTTAAACTATTCTTTCACAGTAGGATAGTATTATTCAGATTACAGATAAGAATTATCCCTCTCCCACTTGTTCCTCACCGGATTTCGCGTTGTTTACAAGCTATGAATTGCCAAGAACATTGGGGGCGACCGTCCCCCTTTCGTCCCCTTGGCTACTCCATTGATTATTATAACTATCACTATTATTAAAATTATATATCTTACAGTTGGTTTAATATTATCATCATCTTATCTATGCAAATTCCTACCTTGTTCTTGCCAACACTATCAGCAATTGACGATAGATTATAAACATAAGGCACCATAACCAATGTTGCGTAATCAGCTGCACTGCAAAGCAACTTCGTGCTCCCGGTTATGCATTTTGGGGGTTGGGGGCGTAGCTCCCCAAACGTTTAAGGAAGCCATATTTTGATATTAAATTTATTTAAATTTTGTTTTTCTCTCAGCTTGACATATCATTGTTCACTTTGCTTTCCTCATTCTCCTCAAGCATGATGTACAGTACAGTAGTGCAGGGTTTCCAGTGTCAGTTCCTTTTAAAAGTAAATACTTACTTATTAGTTATTTAGTTACTTTCAAAAGTTACTCAGTCTCAAAAGTAACTTTCCAAAGTAAGTCACTTTACTAGAAGAAGTAATACAGTTACCTTCGAAGTTTCTTTGTCAAAATTGAAGGATCAGAACCAAGAATCGCTAATTATATCTGTTGTTTGTTGGTTCAGAATGGCAAAGTAAACATGATTTTTGTTGATTTTTGTTTGTTATAAATTAAGTCGAGGCGAATGCCCTCCGTCCGACAGGTGGGAAATTCTAATCGACCATGTGGCGTGAACGAAAAGATCATGCTACTGTCTAGGTCAACAAACTTGTTGATGATTTTAACTTCTGAAATATGATGGCTCAGTGAAATCAAATTTCTCTGATATCAATACACCAAGATCTTTCATGCCCTCAAAAGCATGTTTTGTGTTAGAAAAGGATCAATTGAATTGAATTGAAACCTGATAAAGTAACTTAGAATTAAACTTAATGTTACGAAAGTAATTTCTAATAGTTACTTAGTTAATTAGAAGTGTAACTAGTTACAATTACAAGCTAATCTTTTATGCAAAGTAAGTAGTTACTTCAAGTCACTTTCAACTTTTCAAGTAAATAAGTTACGTCATATCCCTGCAGTGTATGCCTACTTCCATTGGAATGTCGATGCATTGGGATCGCAATATCCATTTCAATAACTGCCAGGTAATAGATTAAAGGACGGTAATAGCTTGTGCGTGATATTTGGTCAGTTATTTTGAGAGATTTCCGCTTTGAAAAGGTTTGAGGAACTCGTTTGTTTACGCGCGATCGTGCGGCTATCTTTGCCTACGAAGTTCCCACAACCACCAGACTATTCTGGCGTGCAAATGTGACGTGTTAGATGACGGCTACGCAGCGAAGCGAAGCTGCCATTTTACGTAATTGCGTCGATTTTTTGCATAGACTAGCAGGATTTGAAAAGAGGGAGTGATGCAACGTTCCACTATCGACCAATCACAGTACGATCCTTTCACCTAACCGCGTGCTCTCATCGGGTGGACGGACCTGAAAACGCTGACCATCAACAAACCATTCAAATTGAGATCGTAGATAAGCATCGTTAACAATAAGTTGGCCCATAACACGAGCGTCAGGCATTCCATTGCAGAATTGCGGTCATAAAAGTCCGTCCCTCTCTCTCTCTGACAATCCGTGCACTTACTCCATAAACTACGCCATAAATCACGGTCAGACGCGGTTCACAAAATAATTCCAAGAGAAAAAAACAAAGCAAATTCAATTCACCACCATGCTGTGTAATTGGCGGCGCAATCCTTTGTTTTGGGTTTTGACCTTTTGTTGAGTAATAGACAATAGGTAACACGTACAATGTTATCTGTTGACTATGGTTGAATAAAGACACATACAATTGGGGACCCATCTCAGTCTGTTTTGAGTGTTAAAATCGTGATGCAATTCGATTCAATTTTAATTAGTTTTAAATTGTATTCTACTGTCCAGATAAAGGACGAGATGATGTAATATTTTGTGCAGAATCCAGAGTATGAAATATGTGTTAAAAAACTAGTTAATCGTTGGTGGGAGAAATATAAACTACTAGATAGGTTAAGATTTGAGTTAAGAGGTTAAAAGCGACCACAGATTAATATTACTTAAAATACCTTTTAAATCGGAATTGCTTGCATGAATGTTAAAACTGTTAACACTTTGAAGGTTTTCCCTGTCAATCTGACAGGTAAGTCGTTATCGCAGCTGTTTTTGTTGGCTGATGGCGAAATCAGAGCTAGTGTCAGCGCCTGTGAGAAGTGTCTCCTCGAAACCACACGCACAGATACATTACACAAGAAATCCTAACCTTAATTTAGGTTTTTGCCTGTACTTGCGAGCAGTCTGCATTTATCTGCAAACGTGTTTTCAAATGCCGACAAATTTCACGGCAAGACGTCGCCGTTCAAACGTTGCCATGATGTGAGAATATATTGCGGGCATTGCGGACATTGTGCGTCCAATAGAAGCAGGCATCCGCGATTGAAAAGAAGTAGCGGGCAGCAGAGGTGTCCGATCTCACAACAAAAGTAGAACGACTCAGCAGACAAGTGGAGCGATAAAGATAGTCACGCGATGTCATAACGTGCACAACGATCTCCTGTGAAAGTGTACCGATCTCACAAGATGTATAACAATCTCATGTGAAAGTAACACAAATTTAAAGGCAGTGTCCCATATGATCCAGCTCGGGAAGACGTGGGACGCCCACGCAGGAAGTAGTTTTGTGCCAGTTGGCACATGAAAGGCTACGGACAAAAGGAGCGGACGTCGAGGAACAATGACGCACCGTTGGTGGTGATGCGAGACGGACTTGGCGATGCGAGACGACGACACATCTCTCAATGTTGATGCGACACAGAGAGGGCGCGCATCTTCTGCTTTACTGGAATTAAAACCCGTCGGCAATCACGACGAACAACAAACAAGTGAACAGCAGACGAGTGACGAAATCACGCATTGCAGTAGACGTTCAACGGTCACACTGCAATTATGGCTGGAATCCTTGCTTCTGTGACGGATTTCATTGGCAACATCACTGGCGTTGATAATGACGACCCGCGTCTTGAGCAAATCATGAGAAAAGCGCTTCCTCTGTGTCTACTCTTCGTCACTGGAATGATCTTTTACAAGTACAATGATGAAAAGTTGTCTTGTATGAAATACAGTGGTGATGATCCCGTCCCTGATGAATTTTACCATGGTTACTGTTGGGCAAAGGGGATCTATATCTTTAGAGATCTTATGGATCCTGTTTATGGAAACTTGACTGGTGTTGCTGTTGGTCTGCCGAAATTATTAGTAAACAACGGACGTAAGATGGACACACAAGGAGGTAACAATGTAGTCGTTCCATGTCAAACACATAACGACCGAGGTGAACGACTTGATTCCTGCCAATATATGCACAAAGTCTACTATCGTCAACACCATTGGCTCTATCAGGTTCTGCTTGGAATTTCCATCGGAATGGCTGTGCCATACATCACCCACCTGATTATAAACAACGATTTGGTTGGTATGCAAAACGACATGACGAAACGCAAAGACGAAGAAAAGAAAATGATCAAGATACACGACAAATACTTCTCGAAGTTGGATTCCAAAGCAAATTCAGTGTTCAAATTGTTTGGTTCATTGATTGTCAAAGTGACATATCTGATCGTCGGCATCTTGATGTTTGCTTACCTCAATAAAGGATTCGAATACCGTTTTGGATGGTATGTGATTGATTTATACAAATGGATGATCGTGGAACACAATTTGAAGCTTGATCCAGAAACTGCAGACAATCAGAATTTGTTCAGTCCAGGCGATACTCTTCTGCCTGTTATTGGTCTGTGTAATTTTGCCAATACACCCCACGACAAACGAAGCTCTGATACAGGACACGCAGATATCATCACCGCTTGCGAGATGAATTCCAACAAGCTTGCCCAGTACTGGATGGTATTCGTCTGGTTCATCATGGTCGGTTACATAATCTGCGCAGCACTCAACATCATCGACTACATCAAGCAATGCCTCTGTATCATCGTCACTAAACAGTTCCGCCGCTACTTCAGTCGCCGATATCATGGCAAGAAGAAGAAGAAGAACGCCTTTGAATTTCTCAACATCAGGCAAGTCTTTCTGTTGAAATCCCTGGAAAAAAGCACGCCCGACTTCACCGACGCTCTGTCTGATATGATCATTAGCTCCCACTCGACGCAAAACCTCCGATCTCCGAGTACATGCGAGGAAGCAACACCAAACGATATCGCTATGGAAGAAAGTAACATGCTTCATCCCAGCAGCAAAAGAGGAAAGCATTGGTAGACGAGGACACTCTTCGATTGCCACTACTTGTACGATAGTGATTATCACTGAACAGCGTAAATGTGATATTTAGCACATTTTAAAATGACGATTTTATTTTTGTTATGAAACATACCTTCCAGTTTGGATACTATTTTTGCATTATTTGAGTCCTGTAAATAACCTGTCGTGATTGGAACAACGAATAAATGAATGGCAGTCGTCCACGTAATGCATGCAACTGGCCTTGTTGATACTGTTGTTTTCAGTGATTTTCAAATATGGTATGGGGTTCATGGGTTCATGCAACTTCTCAAACGGTATGATGG